>JBBBDQ010028927.1:37500-92500 GCA_037127315.1 Ascarosepion bandense | reverse complement strand
TGCGCAATAACATGTGCATCAAATGAATTTATAAATATTTAATAATTACCTATATTGCAGTTTCATCAATGAAGGAATAAAGGAAATTTAGGGTTATTCGGACAAGTTCATCTTTGCTTCCTTGTCTTGTAAAATTTTGCAAAATAATAATAACTTAAGAACCATTCTATTTTCATTTGGCAATATATACTAAAAATAGTATGAAATAAATCATTTTTGTTTAAACTGAGGTGGCCTAATAATTATGCCGAATAGTATATATATATATATATATATATATATATATATATATATATATATATATATATATAAGATCTATTTAGAAAAATCTGTCTCAGCCAACGCGGTTCGACTTTATCAAGTCAAATGCAAGGATTTTATTTTGTAACAAGTATGTTGCAATAGATATCAGCTCAGAATAGGAAATCAGGGAACAGATTTCGAATTCACTTGAATTCGTTTCTGCATTTTCCCTCGGGATAGTAATGAATTCTTCTTATCTCCATTCAGCTATGAATCAAATAGCAAGACAGATTGGATTCTATAGCTTACCAACCAGTCTACCGTAGTAAGAAATGGTAATCTACTTCAGGGATATCTTCTGTTTAGTCAGCCATGGATCGAAGGAGGTATATTATTACCCAGGCGTGCATCATGTATGGCAATTAACTGACATGTATATGGTGTATGGTTAGGTCTTGAAGGCTATCACAATGCGTTTAGTAAAATAAAGGAAGGTAAAGATGTTGTTGGGTATTACGTATTTATTATACATTAATATTTCGAGATCAAAATCTCATCTTCAGAATGGTAGAAGAGCTTGTGTTCGAGTTTGTGCCTTTCAACGAATGGTCATTTCTGGCTGCTGCTGATGCTGTCATTAATTGACCATTGGTTAAAAGGCACAGACTCGAACACAAGCTCTCCTACCATTCTGAAGATGAGATTTTGATCTCGAAATATTAATGTATTATTATAATTAATAATACCCAACAACTTCTTCTTTACCTTCCTTTATTTTACTAAACGCATTGCGATAGCCTTTAAGACCTAACCATACACCATATATATATTTGAGAGGATTATATATATATATATATATATATATATATATATATATATATATAGGAAAGTTTTGTAATTTGCTTGAAGCATTGTGTATATTAGGTTTACGGTTAGATCTTGAAGGCTGTCACAATGCGTTTAGTAAAATAAAGGATGGCAAAGAAGTTGTTGGGTATTACGTATTTATTAAACATTAATATTTTCGAGATCAAAATCTCAACTTCAGAATGGTAGTAGAGCTTGTTTTCGAGTTCATGCCTTTCAACGAATAGACATTCTTGGCTGCTACTGCTGTCGTTAATTGTAGTGAGTGTGTATGTGTGTGTGTGTGTATGTGTGTGTTAGATCATGTATGTGTGTGTTTATGGTATATATATTTATATATGTATAATTGATAATTTGAGGCATTGCCGGGAAGTGGATGTTCCTGATGGTGATGTGTATTGTGTTGCTTTTGAGACATCGTTTTAGGAAATTGAATTGACATACTATTTTTGCACGTTTCTCCGACAGTTTAAACAGCTCTCTAACGGTTGCAAATTCATCCTGGCTCAGGTGTACGGATAGGAAAGTTTTGTAAATTGCTTGAAGGACACCTCGGCTATGCTTAGAAAATCACCTTCCTCCAGGTTTGAGGGTCATGTGCAGGTCTAACAACCCTGCCCGATAAAAAAAAAAAAACAGTTTGTTACGGAAACAGCAAAAACGCTGCCTTGAGCACCATTAGATGTAAGGAAAGGTTTTATTGTGTATATTATGTGTATGGTTAGGCCTTGAAGGCTATCACAATGCGTTTAGTAAAATAAAAGAAGGTAAAGAAGTTGTTGGGTATTACCTATTTATTATACATTAATATTTCGAGAACAAAATCTCATCTTCAGAATGGTAGGAGAGCTTATTTTCAAGTTCCTCCGTTATTTTAAAATTACAAAGTCTGTCACACGAAAACGGATCAATTTCGAAGGTGAAATAATCGTGAATGTGAAATTTCATGGTAAAACCAAAAAATTAAAAATATACGTTATGAAAAACACAGAAAATCTAGCAGGCACAGGCTGGATGCAGAATTTTGATATATGGAATTCACCCATTAGTACTTTTTGTGAAAAAAATGCAGTGCCAGACATCAGAAGCTACGAAATTGAAGGAAGAATTACACAAACAGTTTCCAGATGTATTCTCAAGCGGTATTGGACGATGTAACAAATTCGGAGAAGAAAAAAGAGCTAAAGCAGAATGCTCAACCAGCATTTATTACACCAATAATTGCGAAAAGATCATTCAAACCAGGTGAACGGGTTTACTTTAGAATGTTCAAAAATAATATTGTATATTGGGAACCTGGAACAATAATAAACAGACTAGTAAATGCTCTGTACACACTCAGTCAGTTAAGTGCCATACGTGAAACACGATTGGTCGATCATGTCTCGAAAGAGACCTGACTGACTGGGCAGAAGATTATCCCGCAGTAGGTTGCCATTGCTTTCTGCGGTAGACTGGTTGCCAGTTAAGGCTATATAACCCAATCTGTCCTGTTGTTTAACTCATAGCTGTAGGGAGAAGCAATATATCATATTATATTATTATATTAAGCATAATTAGTGGGGGATCAGTTTATTACTTCATAACAATAGAAAACTGATCCCTCACTTTATGCCCAATAGAAGCCTTAATCATGTTTTCAACTATTATATTCAGTCAGTCAGTTAAGTGCCATACGTGAAACACGATTGGTCGATCATGTCTCGAAAGAGACCTGACTGACTGGGCAGAAGATTATCCCGCAGTAGGTTGCCATTGCTTTCTGCGGTAGACTGGTTGCCAGCCAAGGCTATAGAACCCAATCTGTCCTGTTATTTAACCCATAACTGGAAGGAAGAGACGGATTAATACCTTTCCCAAGGCTATTTGCGCGTAAGTGAATACAATGAATTCAACTGGAATTCGAACTCGGCTCCCCGATTTCTCGTTCCAAGCCGATATCCACTGCACCACAACGCACATCCTTGTACACAATACAAGGAGAAAAATTTACCTAGAGGAGACACATAAACCAGGAAAAAAGGAGTGAGGAGACAAGCTCGTCACCCGTATAAAACAATGACGCGATGGAAGAAATCTATGCAATCTTTGAGAATCATAGAACACAAGCGAAAAAAGAAAACATTAAAACTCCCAGCCAAAAAATTAAAAAACCTATGGAGGAGGTGTTGTGGGAGCTCCCCTTTTTCTATGATAATGGACTCGACGTACGTATACAT
Source organism: Ascarosepion bandense (assembly GCA_037127315.1). NCBI lineage: Eukaryota > Metazoa > Mollusca > Cephalopoda > Sepiida > Sepiidae > Ascarosepion > Ascarosepion bandense. Next base: position 89,171 of record JBBBDQ010028927.1, on the reverse strand, counting down.
ATACTCCTGCTATAGAGAAAACCGCAGAGATCCATGAGAGACATCGGGACTGATCTGTAAGTTACCGAAAGATACCGAAGTTACACAGAGAATACCGCGTCAGTAGGCATAGTCGCTCTGAGCTCCACTCAGCCAGAATAATATTACACGGATATACTATTTCAACACAGATTCTAACCTGCGTTCCAGTTTGTATATTTACGTTCAATATAACCTATTTTTCTATCTATGTATTTGTTGTTCATTATTTTGTGTGGTTCCTCACCCGGATCCAGAGAAAACACACACACACGCATATATATATATATATATATATATATATATATATATATATATATATATATATATCGTGTAAAACCTTCTATACAATAAAGATGGAAGCTGATGATGGTTCGCCTGAAACAGGCCTACACTTCCGATTTACCATGAAATAACGTGTCTGTCATACTTTTTTCTTATATTTGCTCTATAAGTATTTACATACATATATATTTAGAGCTCTCTTAGAGAGTTATCCTACCAATTTATGTATAGGATACTCCTTCGGATTCTTCTATATCTACACTGCATGCTGATATATATTTATATATATCGCCTGAAGAGGTGCTAAAATATCATCGAAACACGGCAGCTCTTGTGCACCAATAAAAATGTTTTTAAATTTCTATAATAAAAATATTAATACAAATATTGCACTGTCGTATCGAGCACAGTTAAAAAGTAAATGTTACGAATTGTGGAGTGTTATTTCATCATTTCCTACAACTACTAAGATATCTATCTATCTATCTATCTATCTATATATATATATATATATATATATATATTTATCCATATATATATTTATATTAGAGTGTAGTATATAAATTACATTTGTCGGCACTGTACGCATTACTTCTAAGCAATCGATCGCCTTTTATCGAGATATTTTCCATCAGACAAAAATGATTGCCCAATCAGTAAAACGGAATCGGTCTTCTACAAGGGCAAATGTGAACATTATAAGCTTCTCGTGCCAATTCGCTTGTAATGAATAATAATAAGGAATGTGAAAATTTGGAAGGTGTCAGCCTGAGCCATTGATAACTGGGTTCGCGGTTAAATTGCGGTATGATGGTAACAGGAACAAGGAAATCCACTCCAAGATGTAATGATGCTAAAAATTGAGCGTACTCTCAAATTCTCGAGCTCGTCCAAGAAACAGGCAGAATTAAAATCCAATACCATCTGAAAGTCTGTTGGCTCGGTTTTGAAATACATAATACGCTTATAATATACATTAACAAATCTCTTCGTTAACTTAGTAAAATTATTTAACCGGATTTAGACGTATTTAACATATCACGTAGGATTAGATGACTTAAACCTGCGTTGATCTGATAGAGTTTAGCTTTCCAAAAGTTTAAAAGTACGCATAATTCATACTTGACTCCCTCCCACTACTTTGCTGACTCGGTGAATGTTTGTTGCTCGAGGTGTGGCCTAGTTGCCGGGGTATGCAGTTGTCGCTTTAGTTTTTTTAGTCTTCGGGGTGTCCGTTCACTCCACCTGACTAACGAATGTAAGTTTCATTATATATATATATATATATATATATATATATGTGTGTGTGTCAGATTAAATAAATTGCAAACAATACGTTTGCTTATTTTTGAAAAAATCCGTTCATACTCACGGATAATCTTTCCCATATTACAATCAAAAGATGTCAGAAATTAGCTGTAGCATTGACAGATGTTATTTTCATTCATTTCTTAAGGTACCCAAATACTTTCAACCTCTTTCTAGGGTCATCTTCAAGGGTGTGAGTTATATATATATATATATATATATATATATATATATATATAAGAACAAGAAACAAGATGTATGACATGTGAAATTCATTCGAATAGATTTGTTTACTAAAACGACTATACATGCACACGAACGAAACATTGTGAGAATTTTAACCTTGTATTTTTTTATTGGGTATATTATAATCTATCTGACTTAATTTACATTCGTTTTCTTTTTTATGCATTATGTAAATATAAAAATTTATTTTTTGTATTATACATGCACACATACACACAGATATATATATTGTACGGAAAAGCCCGAAAATTAAAGAAATGGTTTAACAACCGACATATTTAAGTCATTTGTTTGAATAAATGTTCAAACAAATATATTATATATATATATATATATATATGTGTGTGTGTGTGTGTGTGTGTGTGTGTGCGTGCGTGTGTGTGTGGACATATAAATAAATTTATATAGACTTTTGTCCTTGATTTGGTTGTGAGGAACACACCTCCAATTTTGTAAAAGTATTTTGCAATTGTATCTTGCATTTTGCATTTAACAGTGCCTTCTGTAAACTTTAAACTTGCTTCAAAAACGAAGGATTTGAGAACTTAAGTTTACATGGACTTTTGTCGTTGTTTTGTTGTGAGCAACCCACACGCAAATGTTTATAAACGTATTTTGGCATACCCTCTATATGTGGGTGCGCTTGTGAGCGCCATTGTCTGTGTGTGTATGGTTAAAATTAATTTTTTTTATCAATTTTAATTGATTAAGTGAGTGAATTTTATGTTTCATACTAATATTCCTTCATATTAATATATGTTAACATATGGCTTAGAATTCGTACAGAATCGTATTCAGTAACCCTCCTAGAGATGGTTCCTCGATAGAAAAAAAAAAACAAAAAAATGCCTTAGCCCCTTTTCCCGTGAACAGGGGAATAGAATTTGACAGGTTTCACGTTTGTCCTGTCAATGCACCTTTAAAGTTTACTGAACAGGAGTATATTTTTTTTTTGCTTTCTGTTTAAGTTTTTTTGTTTACCGGTTATTGTTTCCATGGCCTTAATGGTTTAATTGTCTTTTGTTTATATGGCTGGTTAGTAGATACAAATATTTATTTTGACGGTACGCTGTTGGCGGTTTTCATGTTCCTTCATCCTTCTGGTAGTAAGGAACCCGACGGAACTCTTTGGTAACACTTAGTTGACTTTATAAACCCCACTTAGATGTGGTACAAAGCCGAAAGTATTGGATACTCAGTGAGGATCGAACTCACTACTCAGTTGTTATAGATTCTGATGACAGCACTTACAGAGTTTGCTCTGGTCAGCAGCCGCTTAATACCTGGGTATTTCTAATACTATATATCGTTTCTGTAAGTACTTTTAGTGCGCAACCCTGAAGCTACATTATGCTTTAAAATTATCCATCTTCTGGCCAGTCTCTATTGCTATAGACGATAAATAAAGATATTTTGGCGCCTTCTTCTCAAAACAAAATTTTCTTAAGGCATATCCATTGGAAAAATAACACGAGTACATTATTAAGCAAAATACAACTTATCATCTCAAACTTTCTTTCTCCAAGATTCGTACGAATCTCTACAAAAAAAAATCTTTTCTCTTGAAAGGTTTTCCAGATATTCTTTTTAAAACATATCACCCCTAGCAAGGCGGTAACACCACTGATGGGCAGGGGGCTACATAATAGTGAAAAGATTGGAAAAGAGAAAGCCGGAAACCACATCCTAAACAGGGAACAAGGGATGAGCCTCTTCACCTGTTCAATAGACGTGGGTGGAGTGTGAACCGGGCGATAGTTTAGTCTATCTACTCCAATTAAAAAAAAGAAAAGAAAAAAGAAAAGAGTGAAAAGATTGGAAAAGAGAAAGCCGGAAACCACATCCTAAACAGGGAACAAGAGATGAGCCTCTTCACCTGTTCAATAGACGTGGGTGGAGTAGAACTTTGCGAAACTGATTTAAATTCTTCTTTTGTACGAATGAAATATTTGTTCCAGGCTATCTTCTTCTAAGATTCATATGGCATGTATCTGGTGTTTACATCCGGAAGATCTTTCACTGACAAGAGAATTGTCTGTCTAGTCCCCGGATGTCTCATTCATCTGCGTTTGAAACTTTTTATTTCAATGTGTTAGTTATTATTTTTATTTATCGCTTTTCCTTTCTCAAAATTGTAGCATATTAGACAAAATACTCGACAAAATACTTAACATAAAAATGTCTTTCAGTCTCTCAAAATTTTTGTGCCAACATTCTTATTGGTGATTTTAATGCGTTTTAACGTTACTGATGTCATCAGTATTCAGACATTCAATTTAACAGAATTATGTGAAACAATACAAAACAACGTAATAGTATAAAAGTAGGTGTATTGACAGGAAAGAGAAGTATTTACAAGAGGTGAGGATTAGTAGAATACAGAATAAGGTAATTAGTATACAGTATCTACACTGTTCAGACTCATCTTTGTTGTCATTAGTGTCAAAAATTACATTATGAACTCAAGTAAAAACAATACTATGGAAAACTATTAACATAAAAAATTTGCAATATGAACTCTGGTAAAAAAAGGTGACTGGACATAAGGATTATAAGTCCCAAAAATTCAGTTGTTCTTGTCCTTATAGTCCAGTGGATATAAACGTTGGTTAGTTCATGTGACCTGACACAAAGAGGTGTGAATTCAACTCCAGGCTACAGTGGTGAGCAAGTAATTGCAGGGTTAGAGGGAGATAACTCATGACTTAGCATCTTCTCATGACTTCGAGGCATTAATAATATTACCCCAGCAGAATATGCTGGTACCAGATTCACTGGGATAGTGATCACAATAAACGGTTCGGTTCGAAATTCCTAGCACCTGAAGCAGGCCGTCGTACAAATGGCAACAAAGATGAGGACAATAGTCCAAATAATGTAAATACTGTAAATACTACCTCATCTCAGAAATATAGACAAATAGAATGATCTATTATTAAACGTCATACAAATGGCAACAAAGATGAGGACAATAGTCCAAATAATGTAAATACTGTAAATATTATCTCATCTCAGAAATATAGACAAATAAAATGATCTATTATTAAACGTCGTACAAATGGCAACAAAGATGAGGACAATAGTCCGAATAATGTAAATACAGTAAATACTACCTCATCTCAGAAATATAGACAAATCGAATAATCTATTATTAAACGTCGTACAAATGGCAACAAAGATGAGGACAATAGTCCAAATAATGTAAATACTGTAAATACTACCTCATCTCAGAAATATAGACAAATAGAATGATCTATTATTAAACGTCGTACAAATGGCAACAAAGATGAGGACAATAGTCCGAATAATGTAAATACTGTAAATACTACCTCATCTCAGAAATATAGACAAATAGAATGATCTATTATTAAACGTCGTACAAATGGCAACAAAGATGAGGACAATCGTCCGAATAATGTAAGTACTGTAAATACTACCTCATCTAAGAAATATAGACAAATAGAATGATCTATTATTAAACGTCGTACAAACGGTAACAAAGATGAGGACAATAGGCCGAATAATGTAAATATTGTAAATATTACCTCATCCCAGAAATATAGACAAATAAAAAGGAATTTCTTCTTCACAAAACTTTTTCTTTCATGATTGGGATTCATTTCGTGACTTTTGTCACGATTTGCAATTTTTTCGTTGCTTAGTCTCCCAGTAAAATAAATTTAATATTCCCCAATAAATCTGGTCCACATTTGACTTGATTTGTCCAATACATTCTGTCCTTGCTCTTCTCGAGCATTGCAATTCTATATTCTTGGTAATTCGAATTATGCTTTTATATCTGTTCATATTTCTTTTGAGCCATCAATTAGACAAAAACCTCCTATTCACAAGACGTTATCGGCGTACTGATGGCGATTAATTTCGTGAGAAATATGGGATTAATTTCGTGACTTTCTTCAAATATCAGTTCTTTGGATTTGTATTATTATTACCATTTTTATTGAGCATGGAACCATAGAAGTTTCTTCTTAGGTTATAATCGGCATATGTTTTTAAACCACAATCTTATTCTTGAATAGAAATAACTGGAATAATAAATAAATGGAATAATTTCTTCAGTTGTACCAACGTAATAATTCTAATTATGACAAACACTTCTTTCTGTAGGCTCATAATAATAGTAAATGTGTCCACAAAGAGGCTAAGTCTTTGTTCAATGACATACTGAGGCAGCGGATAGCCCCTAATAACGTTTCTCGTGGAAATTTGAAGTGTTAGCATCCTCTGCTGTTAAATCAGGAATGTTTTGTATGTAAATTCTCTTTAAATTCTACTCTTGAAACATCTGGGGAATCTTTGCACGGACCTTCCTCTTAGAAGGAAATCTTTATTCAGTGATATGCATATAACTCAGTCCATGGTTTCTGCTATTATCACAAAACTGGATATCCACAAAGCATGCGAACTTGTTAGTAACCCCACATTAGTACTTAAAATATGCTACTGAAGTGGCTCTTGTCCTCTCTAAATTGCACAATAAATACATTGCTGTTTCCTGCATCCCTTCTTGCTGGAAATCCTCTTCTGTAGTTCTAGTGCTGAAGAGTTCAGGCAAACCATCTGATTATACCAACTATCGGTCGATTTGCTTTTTATATCTTTCTTTACAAAATAGTAGAGATTCTAACCAACTCTAAATTGGTTAAGCATCTGACGGCACACAGTCTTCTTTCAAATAAACAATATAACTTTCGCTTCTCTATATCAACTGCTGATATATTTACGATTACTGAATTATATGAGAATGATGAAGCTTCTTTAGATATTTCGGAGGCACTTGATATGGTCTGGTATGCTGGTCTTAAACTTGAATGGCTATGGCATTTCTAGACCAATTTCTGAAATGATTCAATCATTTAAATAGCGAAATTAAAGTTGTCTTAAACAAAAATTTCTCTAGGATTCTTTTTGCATGTGCAGGTGTCCCGCGCCCAGGGCTCTATCCTTGGATCTACTTTGGGCCTAATTTTTATGTACAACCATTCTCAACTTGGTATCTATGCTGATGACATAACATTTACATTTGTCTTAATATTACGTCTGACCGGTTCAAGAAGGTCAAATTAATATGTTATTAAAAAAACTAGAATTTTTTAACTGGGGCAAGGAATAACTTGCTACTTCTAACGTCTCCAAAACTGCTCCATTTTAAACGTCTGAAAGAACTATTTATCTCCCAATATTTAGGAAAGTGAATCACTGTGTATTGTTGAGCTAATGTTTTCCACCCACATGAAATGAAAATAACATATTTAGTCTGCTGATAGATAAGTGGTTAACTCACCAGAATCTACAACTCCTCCAATATGGTCTACTGTTCCTGCTATATATTTATAAATGTTTTATATAAAATACAAATAAGAATATTTTGTTCACATCTTGATCGATATAGGTGTTATAAGAGACAAAGTTTCGACTAAGTACACTCTGGTCAACATCAGGCGTCCATAGAAACTTCGTGTCTATTATAATATCTATATCAACCAAGGTGAGAACAAAAGTTCGAAATAATTCCAAGATTATTGAAAATTACTCATCACAAAGAATCTGCAAATTTATTAGTGTTTACAAGATTTCCTGTCATGTGAATAGAAGAGCTTCCATCATATTATTTTTTTTTTTTGCTGTATTCTTATGGTATTATTCCAAAAGCGGAATTTTAAAAAAGAAACCGACTTTTCTACGTGTCCTTCACGGCAACTTATGCTACTGTCAATAGAGGATTTTGCCAGAGAGAAGATACTTTTAAGGAGTTCTCCTATTTCTTCGACGGTACACCTGTTTTCAACTTGCTAGAAACTAGTTTTTTTTTATACTCCCGTCTTCTCAATACAAAGCACATGAGACTCTTAAGATTGAGTGATGTTGTTATGCTGGCCGTAAAGGTTGGAAGTAAAATGCTGATATGTAGGATATATAATTGAACATTGACGAATGAATATAGATATATAATTCACCTTATTCATTGAATGACACTCGTAGAAGTCCTTATACCGAAAAATTCACCTTATTTATTGAATGACCCTCGTAGAAGTTCTCATACCGAAAAATTCACCTTATTTATTGAATGACCCTCGTAGAAGTCCTTATACCGAAAAATTCACCTTATTTATTGAATGACCCTCGTAGAAGTCCTTACACCGAAAAATTCACCGTATTTATTGAATGACTCACGTAGAAGTCCTTATACCGAAAAATTCACCTTATTTATTGAATGACTCTCGTAGAAGTCCTTATACAGAAAAATTTACCTTATTTATTGAATGACCCTCGTAGAAGCCCTTATATCGAAAAATTCACCTTATTTATTGAATGACCCTCGTAGAAATCCTTATACCGAAAAATTCACCTTATTTATTGAATGACCCTCGTAGAAGTCCTTATACCGAAAAATTCACCTTATTTATTGAATGACCCTCGTAGAAGTCCTTATACAGAAAAATTTACCTTATTTATTGAATGACCCTCGTAGAAGTCCTTATACCGAATAATTCATCTTATTCATTGAATGACCCACGTAGAAGTCCTTATACCGAAAAATTCACTTTATTTATTGAATGACCCTCGTAGAAGTCCTTATACCGAAAAATTCACCTTATTTATTGAATGACCCTCGTAGAAGTCCTTATACCGAAAAATTTACCGTATTTATTGAATGACCCACGTAGAAGTCCTTATACCGAAAAATTCACCTTATTTATTGAATGGCCCTCGTAGAAGTCCTTATACAGAAAAATTTACCTTATTTATTGAATGACCCTCGTAGAAGTCCTTATACCGAATAATTCATCTTATTCATTGAATGACCCACGTAGAAGTCCTTATACCGAAAAATTCACCTTATTTATTGAATGACCCTCGTAGAAGTCCTTATACCGAAAAATTCACCTTATTTATTGAATGACCCTCGTAGAAGTCCTTATACCGAAAAATTTACCGTATTTATTGAATGACCCGCGTAGAAGTCCTTATACCGAAAAATTCACCTTATTTATTGAATGGCCCTCGTAGAAGTCCTTATACAGAAAAATTTACCTTATTTATTGAATGACCCTCGTAGAAGTCCTTATACCGAATAATTCATCTTATTCATTGAATGACCCACGTAGAAGTCCTTATACCGAAAAATTCACCTTATTTATTGAATGACCCTCGTAGAAGTCCTTGTACCGAATAATTCACCGTATTTATTGAATGACCCTCGTAGATGTCCTTGTACCGAATAATTCACCTTATATATTGAATGACCCTCGTAGAAGTCCTTATACCGAAAAATTCACCTTATTTATTGAATGACCCTCGTAGATGTCCTTGTACCGAATAATTCACCTTATTTATTGAATGACCCTCGTAGATGTCCTTGTACCGAAAAATTCACCTTATTTATTGAATGACTCTCGTAGAAGTCCTTGTATCGAATAATTCACCTTATTTATTGAATGACCCACGTAGAAGTCCTTATACCGAAAAATTCACCTTATTTATTGAATGACCCTCGTAGATGTCCTTGTACCGAATAACTACACCCTTATTTATTGAATGACCCTCGTAGATGTCCTTGTACCGAATAATTCACCCTTATTTATTGAATGACCGTCGTAGAAGTCCTTGTACCGAAAAATTCACCTTATTTATTGAATGACCCTCGTAGAAGTCCTTGTATCGAATAATTCACCTTATTTATTGAATGACCCACGTAGAAGTCCTTATACCGAAAAATTCAATTTTATTTATTAATGACCTCGTAGATGTCCTTGTACCGAATAATCGGTCTTGTTTATTGGAATGACTCTCGTAGAAGTCCTTGTATCGAATAATTCACCTTATTTATTGAATGACCCACGTAGAAGTCCTTATACCGAAAAATTCACCTTATTTATTGAATGACCTCGTAGATGTCCTTGTACCGAATAATTCACCTTATTTATTGAATGACCTCGTAGAAGTCCTTGTACCGAAAAATTCACCTTATTTATTGAATGACTTCGTAGAAGTCCTTGTATCGAATAATTCACCTTATTTATTGAATGACCCACGTAGAAGTCCTTATACCGAAAAATTCACCTTATTTATTGAATGACCCTTCTAGATGTCCTTGTACCGAATAATTCACCTTATTTATTGAATGACCTCGTAGAAGTCCTTGTACCGAAAAAATTCACCTTATTTATTGAATGACTCTCGTAGAAGTCCTTGTATCGAATAATTCACCTTATTTATTGAATGACCCACGTAGAAGTCCTTATACCGAAAATTCACCTTATTTATTGAATGACCCTCGTAGATGTCCTTGTACCGAATAATTCACCTTATTTATTGAATGACCCTCGTAGAAGTCCTTGTACCGAAAAATTCACCTTATTTATTGAATGACCCTCGTAGAAGTCCTTGTATCGAATAATTCACCTTATTTATTGAATGACCCACGTAGAAGTCCTTATACCGAAAATTCACCTTATTTATTGAATGACCCACGTAGAAGTCCTTATACCGAAAAAATTCACCTTATTTATTGGCTGACCTCGTAGATGTCCTTGTACCGAATAATTCACCTTATTTATTGAATGACCCTCGTAGAAGTCCTTGTACCGAAAAATTCACCTTATTTATTGAATGACCTCGTAGAAGTCCTTGTATCGAATAATTCACCTTATTTATTGAATGACCCACGTAGAAGTCCTTATACCGAAAAATTCACCTTATTTATTGAATGACCTCGTAGATGTCCTTGTACCGAATAATTCACCTTATTTATTGAATGACTCTCGTAGAAGTCCTTGTATCGAATAATTCACCTTATTTATTGAATGACCCACGTAGAAGTCCTTATACCGAAAAATTCACCTTATTTATTGAATGACCCTCGTAGAAGTCCTTATACCTCGAAAAATTTACCGTATTTATTGAATGACCCACGTAGAAGTCCTTATACCGAAAAATTCACCTTATTTATTGAATGGCCCCGTAGAAGTCCTTATACAGAAAAATTTACCTTATTTATTGAATGACCCTCGTAGAAGTCCTTATACTGAATAATTCATCTTATTCATTGAATGACCCACGTAAAAGTCCTTTATACCGAAAAATTCACTTTATTTATTGAATGACCCTCGTAGAAGTCCTTATACCGAAAATTCACCTATTTATTGAATGACCCTCGTAGAAGTCCTTATACCGAAAAATTTACCGTATTTATTGAATGACCCAATGGTCCTTATACCGAAAAATTCACCTTATTTATTGAATGGCCCTCGTAGAAGTCCTTATACAGAAAATTTACCTTATTTATTGAATGACCTCGTAGAAGTCCTTATACCGAATAATTCATCTTATTCATTGAATGACCCACGTAGAAGTCCTTATACCGAAAAATTCACCTTATTTATTGAATGACCTCGTAGAAGTCCTTATACCGAAAAATTCACCTTATTTATTGAATGACCTCGTAGAAGTCCTTATACCGAAAAATTTACCGTATTTATTGGAATGACCCACGTAGAAGTCCTTATACCGAAAAATTCACCTTATTTATTGAATGGCCTCGTAGAAGTCCTATACAGAAAAATTTACCTTATTTATTGAATGACCTCGTAGAAGTCCTTATACTGAATAATTCATCTTATTCATTGAATGACCCACGTAGAAGTCCTTATACCGAAAAATTCACCTTATTTATTGAATGACCTCGTAGAAGTCCTTGTACCGAATAATTCACCGTATTTATTGAATGACCCTCGTAGATGTCCTTGTACCGAATAATTCACCTTATATATTGAATGACCCTCGTAGAAGTCCTTATACCGAAAAATTCACCTTATTTATTGAATGACCCTCGTAGATGTCCTTGTACCGAATAATTCACCTTATTTATTGAATGACCCTCGTAGATGTCCTTGTACCGAAAAATTCACCTTATTTATTGAATGTCTCTCGTAGAAGTCCTTGTATCGAATAATTCACCTTATTTATTGAATGACCCACGTAGAAGTCCTTATACCGAAAAATTCACCTTATTTATTGAATGACCCTCGTAGATGTCCTTGTACCGAATAACTCACCTTATTTATTGAATGACCCTCGTAGATGTCCTTGTACCGAATAATTCACCTTATTTATTGAATGACCGTCGTAGACGTCCTTGTACCGAAAAATTCACCTTATTTATTGAATGACCCTCGTAGAAGTCCTTGTATCGAATAATTCACCTTATTTATTGAATGACCCACGTAGAAGTCCTTATACCGAAAAATTCACCTTATTTATTGAATGACCCTCGTAGATGTCCTTGTACCGAATAATTCACCTTATTTATTTTAATGACTCTCGTAGAAGTCCTTGTATCGAATAATTCACCTTATTTATTGAATGACCCACGTAGAAGTCCTTATACCGAAAAATTCACCTTATTTATTGAATGACCCTCGTAGATGTCCTTGTACCGAATAATCACCTTATTTATTGAATGACCCTCGTAGAAGTCCTTGTACCGAAAAATTCACCTATTTATTGAATGACCTCGTAGATGTCCTTGTACCGAATAATTCACCTTATTTATTGAATGACTTCGTAGAAGTCCTTGTACCGAATAATTCACCTTATTTATTGAATGACCCTCGTAGAAGTACTTATACCGAAAAATTCACCTTATTTATTGAATGACCTCGATGTCTCGTAATTGAAAAATTCACCTTATTTATTGAATGACTCTCGTAGAAGTCCTTGTACCGAATAATTCACCTTATTTATTGAATGACCCTCGTAGAAGTACTTATACCGAAAATTCACCTTATTTATTGAATGACCCCTAGGATGTCCTTATACCGAAAAATTCACCTTATTTATTGAATGACCCTCGTAGAAGTCCTTTATATCGAATAATTCACCTTATTTATTGAATGACTCTCGTAGAATTCCTTATACCGAATAATTCACCTTATTTATTGAATGACTCTCGTAGAAGTCCTTCTATCGAATAATTCACCTTATTTATTGAATGACCCTCGTAGAAGTCCTTGTATCGAATAATTCACCTTATTTATTGAATGACCTCGTAGAAGTCCTTGTACCTGGAATAATTCACCTTATTTATTGAATGACCCACGTAGAAGTCCTTATACCGAAAATTCACCTTATTTATTGAATGACCTCGTAGATGTCCTTGTACCGAATAATTCACCTTATTTATTGAATGGACTGCAGAAGTCCTTGTACCGAAAAATTCACCTTATTTATTGAATGACCCTCGTAGATGTCCTTGTACTGAATAATTCACCTTATTTATTGGAATGACTCTCGTAGAAGTCCTTGTACCGAATAATTCACCTTATTTATTGAATGACCCTCGTAGAAGTACTTATACCGAAAAAATTCACCTTATTTATTGAATGACCCTCGTAGATGTCCTTGTACCGAAAAATTCACCTTATTTATTGAATGACCTCGTAGAAGTCCTTGTACCGAATAATTCACCTTATTTATTGAATGACCCTCGTAGAAGTACTTATACCGAAAAATTCACCTTTATTTATTGAATGACCCCCGTAGATGTCCTTATACCGAAAATTCACCTTATTTATTGAATGACCCTCGTAGAAGTCCTTGTATCGAATAATTCACCTTATTTATTGAATGACTCTCGTAGAATTCCTTATACCGAATAATTCACCTTATTTATTGAATGACTCGTAGAAGTCCTTCTATCGAATAATTCAATTTTATTTATTGAATGACCCTCGTAGAAGTCCTTGTATCGAATAATTCACCTTATTTATTGAATGACCCTCGTAGTCCTTGTACCGAATAATTCACCTTATTTATTGAATGACCCACGTAGAAGTCCTTTATACCGAAAAATTCACCTTATTTATTGAATGACCCTCGTAGATGTCCTTGTACCGAATAATTCACCTTATTTATTGAATGACCTCGTAGAAGTCCTTGTACCGAAAATTCACCTTATTTATTGAATGACTCTCGTAGATGTCCTTGTACCGAATAATTCACCTTATTTATTGAATGACCTCGTAGAAGTCCTTGTATCGAATAATTCACCTTATTTATTGAAATGACCGTAGAAGTCCTTATACCGAATAATTCACCTTATTTATTGAATGACCCTCGTAGAAGTCCTTGTACCGAATAATTACCTTATTTATTGAATGACTCTCGTAGATGTCCTTGTACCGAATAATTCACCTTTATTTATTGAATGACTCTCGTAGAAGTCCTTGTATCGAATAATTCACCTTATTTATTGAATGACTCTCGTAGAAGTCCTTGTATCGAATAATTCACTCCGTTTATTGAATGACTCTCGTAGAATTCCTTATACCGAATAATTCACCTTATTTATTGAATGACTCTCGTAGAAGTCCTTGTAATGAATACCTTATTTATTGAATGACCCTCGTAGAAGTCCTTGTATCGAATAATTCACCTTATTTATTGAATGACCCTCGTAGAAGTCCTTGTATCGAATAATTCACCTTATTTATTGAATGACTTTGTAGAAATCTTTATACCGAATAATTCACCTTATTTATTGAATCGACTTCTCGTAGAAGTCCTTGTATCGAATAATTCACCTTTATTTATTGAATGACCCTCAGAGAAGTCCTTGTATCGAATAATTCACCTTATTTATTGAATGACCCTTGTAGAAGTCCTTGTATCGAATAATTCACCTTATTTATTGAATGATTCTCGTAGAATTCCTTATACCGAATAATTCACCTTATTTATTGAATGACTTTCGTAGAAGTCCTTGTATCGAATAATTCACCTTATTTATTGAATGACCCTTTGTAGAAGTCCTTGTATCGAATAATTCACCTTTTATTTATTGAATGACCCCGTAGAAGTCCTTGTACCGAATAATTCACCTTATTTATTGAATGACCCACGTAGAAGTCCTTATACCGAAAAATTCACCTTATTTATTGAATGACCCTCGTAGATGTCCTTGTACCGAATAATTGCACTATTTATTGAATGACCCTCGTAGAAGTCCTTGTACCGAAAAATTCACCTTATTTATTGAATGACTCTCGTAGATGTCCTTGTACCGAATAATTCACCTTATTTATTGAATGACCTCGTAGAAGTCCTTGTACCGAATAATTCACCTTATTTATTGAATGACTCTCGTAGATGTCCTTGTACCGAATAATTCACCTTATTTATTGAATGACCCTCGTAGAAGTCCTTGTACCGGAAAATTCACCTTATTTATTGAATGACTGTAGATGTCCTTGTACCGAATAATTCACCTTATTTATTGAATGACCCTCGTAGAAGTCCTTGTATCGAATAATTCACCTATTTATTGAATGACCCTCGTAGAAGTCCTTGTACCGAATAATTCACCTTATTTATTGAATGACCCTCGTAGAAGTCCTTGTATCGAATAATTCACCTTATTTATTGAATGACTCTCGTAGAATTCCTTATACCGAATAATTCACCTTATTTATTGAATGACTCTCAGAAGTCCTTGTATCGAATAATCTACCTTTATTTATTGAATGACCTCGTAGAAGTCCTTGTATCGAATAATTCACCTTTATTTATTGAATGACCCTCGTAGATGTCCTTGTACCGAATAATTCACCTTTATTTATTGAATGACCGTCGTAGAAGTCCTTGTACCGAAAAATTCACCTTATTTATTGCACGACCCTCGAAGTCCTTGTATCGAATAATTCACCTTATTTATTGAATGACCCTCGTAGAAGTCCTTGTATCGAATAATTCACCTTATTTATTGAATGACCCTCGTAGATGTCCTTGTACCGAATAATTCACCTTATTTATTGAATGACCGTCGTAGAAGTCCTTGTACCGAAAAATTCACCTTATTTATTGAATGACCCTCGTAGAAGTCCTTGTATCGAATAATTCACCTTATTTATTGAATGACCCACGGTAGTCTCCATACCGAAAAATTCATACCTTATTTATTGAATGACCCTCGTAGATGTCCTTGTACCGAATAATTCACCTTATTTATTGAATGACTTCTGTAGAAGTCCTTGTATCGAATAATTCACCTTATTTATTGAATGACCCACGTAGAAGTCCTTATACCGGAAAATTCACCTTATTTATTGAATGACCCTCGTAGATGTCCTTGTACCGAATAATTCACCTTATTTACGAATGACCCTTCGTAGAAGTCCTTGTATCGAATAATTCACCTTATTTATTGAATGACCTCGTAGAAGTCCTTATACCGAAAAATTCACCTTATTTATTGAATGACCCTCGTAGATGTCCTTGTACCGAATAATTCACCTTTATTTATTGAATGACCGTCGTAGAAGTCCTTGTACCGAAAAATTCACCTTATTTATTGAATGACCCTCGTAGAAGTCCTTGTATCGAATAATTCACCTTATTTATTGAATGACTCTCGTAGAATTCCTTGTATCGAATACCCACCTATTTATTGAATGACTCTCGTAGAAGTCCTTGTATCGAATAATTCACCTTATTTATTGAATGACCCTCGTAGAAGTCCTTGTACCGAATAATTCACCTTATTTATTGAATGACTCTCGTAGAAGTCCTTGTATCGAATAATTCACCTTATTTATTGAATGACCCTCGTAGAAGTCCTTGTATCGAATAATTCACCTTATTTATTGAATGACTGTGGTAGAAGTCCTTTCTACCGAATAATTCACCTTATTTATTGAATGACTCTCGTAGAAGTCCTTGTATCGAATAATTCACCTTATTTATTGAATGACCAGAGTCCTTGTACCGAATAATTCACCTTATTTATTGAATGACTCTCGTAGAAGTCCTTGTATCGAATAATTCACCTTATTTATTGAATGACCCTCGTAGAAGTCCTTGTATCGAATAATTCACCTTATTTATTGAATGACCCTCGTAGAAGTCCTTGTACCGAATAATTCACCTTATTTATTGAATGACCCACGTAGAAGTCCTTATACCGAAAAATTCACCTTATTTATTGAATGACCCTCGTAGATGTCCTTGTACCGAATAATTCACCTTATTTATTGAATGACCCTCGTAGAAGTCCTTGTACCGAAAATTCACCTTATTTATTGAATGACTCTCGTAGAAGTCCTTGTACCGAATAATTCACCTTATTTATTGAATGACCCCTGTAGAAGTCCTTGTATCGAATAATTCACCTTTATTTATTGAATGACTTCGTGAATTCCTTATACCGAATAATTCACCTTATTTATTGAATGACTTCCGTAGAAGTCCTTGTATCGAATAATTCAATTATTTATTGAATGACCCTCGTAGAAGTCCTTGTATCGAATAATTCACCTTATTTATTGAATGGACTGTAGAAGTCCTTGTACTGAATAATTCACCTTATTTATTGAATGACTCTCGTAGAAGTCTTGTATCGAATAATTCACCTTATTTATTGAATGACTCTCGTAGAAGTCCTTTGTATCGAATAATTCACCTTATTTATTGAATGACCTCGTAGAAGTCCTTGTACCGAATAATTCACCTTATTTATTGAATGACTCTCGTAGAAGTCCTTGTATCGAATAATTCACCTTATTTATTAAATGACTTCGTAGAAGTCCTTCTATCGAATAATTCACCTTATTTATTGAATGACCCTCGTAGAAGTCCTTGTACCGAATAATTCACCTTATTTATTGAATGACTCTCGTAGAAGTCCTTGTATCGAATAATTCACCTTATTTATTGAATGACCCACGTAGAAGTCCTTATACCGAAAAATTCACCTTATTTATTGAATGACCCTCGTAGATGTCCTTGTACCGAATAATTCACCTTATTTATTGAATGACCCTCGTAGAAGTCCTTGTACCGAAAAATTCACCTTATTTATTGAATGACTCTCGTAGAAGTCCTTGTATCGAATAATTCACCTTATTTATTGAATGACCCACGTAGAAGTCCTTATACCGAAAAATTCACCTTATTTATTGAATGACCCTCGTAGATGTCCTTGTACCGAATAATTCACCTTATTTATTGAATGACCCTCGTAGATGTCCTTGTACCGAATAATTCACCTTATTTATTGAATGACCGTCGTAGAAGTCCTTGTACCGAAAAATTCACCTTATTTATTGAATGACCCTCGTAGAAGTCCTTGTATCGAATAATTCACCTTATTTATTGAATGACCCACGTAGAACGTCCTTATACCGAAAAATTCACCTTATTTATTGAATGACCCTCGTAGATGTCCTTGTACCGAATAATTCACCTTATTTATTGAATGACCCTCGTAGAAGTCCTTGTACCGAAAAATTCACCTTATTTATTGAATGACTCTCGTAGAAGTCCTTGTATCGAATAATTTACCTTATTTATTGAATGACCCACGTAGAAGTCCTTATACCGAAAAATTCACCTTATTTATTGAATGACCCTCGTAGATGTCCTTGTACCGAATAATTCACCTTATTTAGTGAATGACCCTCGTAGAAGTCCTTATACCGAAAAATTCACCTTATTTATTGAATGACCCTCGTAGATGTCTTTGTACCGAATAATTCACCTTATTTATTGAATGACCCTTGTAGATGTCCTTGTACCGAATAATTCACCTTATTTATTGAATGACCCTCGTAGATGTCCTTATACCGAAAAATTCACCGTATTTATTGAATGACCCACGTAGGAGTCCTTATACCGAAAAATTCACCTTATTTATTGAATGGCCCTCGTAGAAGTCCTTATTCCGAAAAATTCACCTTATTTATTAAATGACCCTCGTAGAAGTCCTTATTCCGAAAAATTCACCTTATTTATTGAATGACCCTCGTAGAAGTCCTTATACCGAAAAATTCACCTTATTTATTGAATGGCCCTCGTAGAAGTCCTTATTCCGAAAAATTCACCTTATTTATTAAATGACCCTAGCAGTTCACAGGAGAGCAAGAAACCGAAAATTTTCTACAAGCAAGAAGTGCGTAAAAAGAACGTATTAGAATAGAACCTTCGGTTACATTTCATCTGTGGCGAGATGAGATCTAGTTCCGAGTTTACCCTAAAGTTATTAAACTTCTTGAAATTGATGTATCAAACGGGAAATCTCATCAGAAAAATGACCAAGAAAATATTCGTAGAAAAGACACGGGGGTCGAAAAAAATTTAAAGCCGCAATGTGAATGTGAGTGTTTGTGTGTGTTTGTGTGTGTTTGTGTTTATTTGTTTGTGTGTGTGTTTGTTTGTACTTGTGTGTTTCCCGTGTGACGGTGGAGTTTTTTGTATGTGTATGTATTCTCTTTCTCTAATGGCTTTCTGGTTCACATCTCAATACCTAAGTGGGCGTCTTCTAATTTTTTGTTTTTGTTGATTTTCTCTGATATTTTTTCATCCATATCTTTTTGGTGCCTTGTAATTTTATTGTTAAAAGTGAAATATTTTAAATCCAATTTTCCGTTTTTCTTTTAACTAGGGAAGGGACACATAACGAAGATAGAAGGCGCGGCGAATATAATGCTCACAAGACATAGCGAATGTAAGAAAATCAAAAGCAAAGATTAAAGAGAATGTTATTTATTAGAGCAGGTATAGCAGAACATGGATAAGTCGTCAAAGGTTGCAGCTTAAAAAAATGAAAGTTGTGAAGGACCGTAACCATCCATCATCTGAATGAACACATCATATGAAAGAAGAAACAAGAACACCTGGGATGAAACTAAATAAATAAACATTGAACGAATGTTTTTCGCATTCAAGTGTCACGAGGTAAAAATAAAATAAAATTAATACAGTTTTTCAGCGGCCGAAATAAGATTGATAGCAGGAAATGGTTGGCTTCGACACAAATTACAACCATTTTGGAATTGAGAGCAGCAGAGATACGAATGCAATCCCTGCCTGAAATACATTTTCTGTCAACGACTAACAAAGATATTTAATCCGAGATCCCTAGATTTTCTAAAAGCTTTTGCAGATACGTCTTTGTAATAAATAAAAAAAAAAAAGCGCGTATCTTTGAAAACGCTGTTGACGTGCTTGAAGAAATGTTAAATCAATATGGTTTATAAAATCACATCTGGATGTCTAATTCGTTCAATATCCGTGGTGTCATCATTGTCGCGTGTTGACTCACATTAAAATAAAAGAGAATGACAGATTTTCGACAGACGATGTCCGGAAATTTCTCATCGAATTCTTAACAGTTATTTGTCGTGTCTTATTTCCTGCTCTGATTTTTCCCTCAGCGATTGAAACGATGGATAATTTCAACACTCTATTTGATAAACTCCATATTAAAATATTAAGACTTAATTCAAAACTTAAAAGCAACTTCTAATTGTGAAAAAGCTAATAACTCCTGTTAGCCATTCACACTTGTTTACATCTAGTTTATTGGTAGGTCACGTGAGTAAGGTTTTACACGCACTTTCAACATTGAAACGGAATAATTATTACACACGAATACACCTATTCTCTCTATCTCTCTTTTTATATATATATATATATATATATATATATATATATATATATATATATTCATCCACAGACAGATCTGTTTCTCTGTATCGCTGCTCATGGTTAGACATCCGATTGCTTTTAACCCAGGATTAAAACCCGAACGAATTGGCGTCAGTCGGCGATTCTACTTCTGAGCAATGGGTGCTCGATAGGAGAAGGTAGACTTTTAGCGTATGATGTATTATATGACAGTGGCCAGAGTGCTCTAATTCATTACTGAATGAGAGATGCGTAGATGCTAGAGTAGTTACTGTTTTTTCAAAGTCTACCATTCCTCAAGAGTGCTCAATCAGGTTGTGATAGCGTAAATAGTCATCTGCAGACAGATCTGTTTCGCTGTATCACAGCTCATCAGTACAGTTAGACATCTGATTGCTTTTAACCCAGAATTGAAATAATAATGTCTTAATACCACTGCAAAGTACCAGACTGTGTATCTTGTCATAAATCAATTACCTATATCGGATATATTAGCAAATTTCAATGCTTCAAAAACAAAGAAATTGCTATCTGTCAACCATCACAGGCAACTTCCCCTGCACCCCATAAGTATGGACGAAGTGATTCTCCCTGAAAGCAACATACTGAGCCTCATCGGCCTTATCCTATCTTCCGACCTGAAGTGGAATCATTACCTTGAGTCAATAGCTAAATCCACTGCTAAGAAGATGGGGTCACTGTGTCGGGCCAGGAAGTTTTTTTTTACGCCTGATTCTACGTATACAAATCAAACAATCAGTCCGTTCATAGAATACTGCTGTCATATATAGTCAAACGCCCCAGGTCCCGACTTGGCGCCTCGACTCCAGCCACTTTCTCACTGGCGGGGTGTGGCTTCCCTCTGTCTCTTCTACAAATATTTTCATGGCTTCTGCACCGACGAACTTAAGTCACTGATGCCTCTGCAACATTAGTTTACTCGTGCAACCAGGCTGGCAACAAAGTCCCGCCACTTATAGTTAGATTAATCAAATGCAGCCGTCAATTCTACTTTATCACCTTATTTCTCGCACATCCCACCTGTGGAACTCCCTTCCGTGTACTTGCTTTTCTGGCGGCTACAACCTTCAGGTATTTAAATGCAAGGCTAAAACCCCTCTCTTATCCACTCAACTATAGTTCTCTCTACATCACTCTGTATATCTTGTTCTATCTTGTTTTTCTTTCTCTTTGCCTTCGCAACTGTCTTCACACCTGTATTTCCGTCCTTCTCTTGCCCTTTCTCTGACACTCACTGTAACTGGTCCGTCTTTCTCTTAACTCTCCCCTTGTCTAACATTTTACTCTTATGTAGCCCCCTGCGCATCAGTAGCGGTACCACCTTGCTTGGGGTGAAACGATTATAAATAAATAATCTTTGAGTAGACGTATCCCGTCTCACTTGTCAGATCAAAGACATTAAAAAGAAAAGAACCGATCTACCAAAAATTACAATAACCCATGAACAGATTCTGTTGAAAACAATAAAATTCTATATAAATCAGATTTCCGGAAACACCTCGCAATAACAAAGGTCCTATTTATGAAACATATCTCTCCCAATAATATTATCACGTTATTTAAGAGTGGGAATAGTTTTTGCTTTTTAATTTATAGATAATCACTCCTCAGAATTCCAGTCGCGCTCAACATGCAAAACCTTGGAATAAACACATATACTAGCATTCAAAACAACACACAAAAGAAATTACACTTTAAAATAAGGAACAGATACTTTTTTGCCATCTGATGCTACGCAATCAAAAGACATTACTTTCGGAGGTGTTTTACTCTTAAAAAGAGCACTTTTATCTCTTTCATGAGGATCGGAGGCAAGAACACGACTGTTTGAATACGCATCCTGTGAGAAATTGTGTTTTAGTCCGTGTAAGCAATCACTCCAAGACCATGTTTTACCATACTCAGTAGAGTTTTTGCCCTCTCGAATCTCCTCACCTTCTGTCCAGGGGTAACAAGGGGCCTCACTGGTCTAACGTACGATTTTCAGGTCTTCTTTGATTGTCCTTTGGACTATCATTGCTGATATTCCTCTGTCACGAGCCATGCCTCTTGTTGATTGAGTTGGAACATTTCTTGTTCACCTTTTCAGTTCCAGACTGAAGTAATGATCCCTCTTTCTCTTGTGACCTACTGATCTAGCCTTTCTTTCAACTGTTCCTCTTTCCCGCGCGACTTATCCAAAGTTCTTTTGATAGTTCTTGGATGAACTTTGAAGATGTAAACTAGGGATTGAATGCTAGTGCCATTTTTGGAGGCTTGAATGGTCTTTTCCCTGTCGACAGTGGTCAGTTGTGTAGTCATGATCTAGCAAGCACACAATTCATGAAAAGGTTTTTGTTTCTGGTCTAATGACATAAATATTAATGCAGAGATTTTAGACAAATAATAATCCTGTCTTTCGTTAGGCGTTATTCATGCACCTGCAAAAAATCAGAAGGATTAGCTTTGTAGTTTTAGTGATAATAAACATTTTATCACATTGACAATTTTGTTGTTATACCCTGTAATGTATGTATGTATGTATGTATGTATGTATGTAAATGCATATATCTATATGCACGGTCTGTGGGTTTGTATCTTGATTTTGTGGTGACACGTTCTGTAAATCACTACACTTGACCGATGGAAAGCTTACTTTTCACTTCTCTACCATTCATGACACTAATTTTATAATGCCGTAAAAATTATTTTCTGGATCGTACCGTCTGACTTCCTATTTTTGATTGGTTTGGTAAAATCAAACCATTTGTAATTTATGGTGTGAAAAGATGGGTACTAAAAATATAAATTGTAGTTTATAACCATTTTAGTTGATATGTTGAGTTTTCCTTCATATATATATATATATATATATATATATATATATGTGTGTGTGTGTGTGTGTGTGTGTGTGTGTGTGTGTGTGTGTGTGTGTGTGTATAATAAAAAACTCAAAACATCAACTAAAATGGTTATAAAATACAATTTACATTTTTCCCTTCTCTGATTCCTTTCGCCTATGGCTTAGGAGTCAGCGACTCCGACTGACAGCAAATCGGTCTAGTTTCGACCCCGGCCAGAAGCAAGTGGATACTCTACCACGATGATGAGCCGTTATACATCGAAACAGGGTTGTAAGTGTTTCATGGATATATATAAGTATGTTTCTTAAAATTTTATATATTTATGATTAAAAAATACTCAGTAATTTTTATCATTTCACCTCAAGCAACAAGTAATCATTAAAGCTGTACATTAGGCCTCTCGGGCCTTGATATATTTAACCAAATTAGAAGTTTTGAACTACTACACTATGAGACAGACAGCCCATCGCTATAACATCTAGCCATACAAATCATATACAAAATAAAGAAATTTTTGAAGTCTCTCAACAAAACCTTTTCTTTAGCTGGTTCATTTGCATTTTTTTATTTCTCTTTTCCTTGATAGCATCGATGCTTGTTTTTGATTGCTTATTGGTCGATTTGCGCATGACCGTTGTCATGGCTCGTAGCACGTACTGGCCGGTGGCGTAGTTGGTTAGGGCGAAGAAGGAAACAGGGTGGGTTTACACTGAAGAAGCGCGTCAAGACACGTCGTCAGCTAAAAGCTAATAAGGTTTATTTTTAGCAGGCTCCTCCAGTTGCAATGTGGATACTTCGGTGAGCTAGTCCAACAACAGAGTCACGTGGGTTTAATAGATCGTGACTCCGATTGAAGAATCCGAGAGCCGAGTTCGAATTCAAGTTGAGCTCATTACATTCACTTTGGTGTTAATATTCGTGGGAAAAGTATCAATCCAACTCTCCACTCAGCTATCGGTAAGTATCCGAACAGACGAGTAGCCTTGGTTGGCAACTAGTCTCCGAGAAGGACAACTCTGAATTTAAACCACCTGCTGCCATGTAGGTCTTGCCACTTTAACTTCTGAGAAGGAAAAGAGTGTAACCTCAATAGCAAAAAGGAACCGGTGTGACACGGCACTCTTCTGCTCTGAATGTTACCATGAACCACACTTTATATCTATCTATCTATCTATCTATCTATCTATCTATCTATCTATCTATCTATCTATCTATCTCATTCATTTTATTGCTATCTATCTATCTATCTATCTATCTATCTATCTATCTATCTATCTATCTATCTATCTATTTCTGTCTGTTCATATCTATATCTACAGATAATCTTCAGATCGTCTGTTCTCTTAGAGATATTCCCTTATGTATATATATATATATATATATATATATATATAATAAATATATTATAATATCACTACAAAAGTGTCTTGTCAATTAATGTTGTTTGTTTCAAGCTGATGAGTTTTAAAGGGTTCAAAACTAGCCAAACCCCTTTAATCGGGGAGGCATTATTACATAGACAGAGTGGATTAAGCAAAACAAAGCAATTTCTAATTTGAAGATTATAAGTACAGACACTAAAAATAATTTATTGGGGCCTTAACATTAATATTTGATTAAAATAGTGATCAGCATTATTAATCGACTATTAGATTTATTTTACTTTATTTTTATGACGAATTGTAAATTTTAAAGCTTCATTAAAGCATTATATTTTGATTATTATGCAGCTATTCTGATATTAAATGAGGAAAGACACGAACGCATGCACATAAAAAAATTAGAGACACACACAAATGGACAAATAGGCAAGTATATACACATCCAATATTCGTTCCATTTGGTTAAAATATTTCACCGGAATCTGCAAACAAATCCGGTAAAGAATTTTACCGGAATCTGTAAAAAAATCCGGTAAAAGATTTTACCGGAATCTGTAAAAAAATCCGCTAAAAGATTTTACCGGAATCTGTAAAAAAATCCGCTAAAAGATTTTACCGGAATCTGTAAAAAAATCCGGTAAAAGATTTTACCGGAATCTGTAAAAAAATCCGGTAAAAGATTTTACCGGAATCTGCAAACAAATCCGGTAAAAAATTTTACCGGAATCTGTAAAAAAAATCCGCTAAAAGATTTTACCGGAATCTGTAAAAACAATCCGGTAAAAAATTTTGTACCAAATAGAACGAACATTGTGTGGTCTGATAAAATGAGCTAATTAGGCTTATTGAAATTAATTATAATTTATAATTTATAATCAATTTTATATAATTTATAATTACGAAAATGTCATTTAAATCGTTTTTTTTTTTTTTGCGAGCAGAAATCGTTGATAAACTAATATTTTTATAATCATTTCTCCCCAAGCAAGGCAGAACTGCCACTGGCGCGCGAGTGGTTACATAGCAGGTGAGTGATGAGAAAGAGGAACAAGTAACGGGTGGGCGGGTCAGAGAATGGGTAGGAGAAGAATGAGAACACTGGTGTGAAGTGAGCTGCATGAGAGTAGAGTGGAAGGGAAAAACATGTTACAAAGGTTTTCAGGAAAATGATGCGAGTCAAGGATATAAGAGATAGCAATTGACTTTGCATTCAAATTTTTGTGGGTTGTAGCTGTCAGGGAAGCAAGTATACGGAAGGGAATTCCACAGGCGGGGAGTGCGAACAAAAAAGCAGTTAGAGTAGAAGATTCACTGTAAAAGTTTGGACCTAGTTGCTAGTCTAGTAGCTCGAACAAATCCAAGCAGAGGGGTGCATCAGAGATCTAAGCTAATCGGAGTGAAAGTATTTGTAGAAGAGAGAGAGGGAAGCCGCATTACATCGGTGAGAAAAGGACTGGAGTTGTGCTACCTGGTCTGGATCAATTACATAGCAAATTCTTCGTTAGATTTTGTCAAGAAACCGGAGGTGAATAACAGGGGTACCCGACCAGATGTGACAGCAGTATGCAATGAATGGGCGGATGATAGATTAATATATGTGTAAGATGAATTTAGAAAAGATAAACCTCCTAGCCCTAAAAAGGGAACCAACCTTCGTAGCAGCGGATTTAGTGTTTTGCTTTCAGGGAAACTAGCCTGATCCATTCGGATGCATGTAGGAGCGGTTGCCTATGGTGGTTAAAGGTTAGCAGCTTCGTTTTGGAAGCATTAAAATTTTACGAGCCATTTCTTACTCCAGTCCACCACAGATTGGAGGTTATTTTCAAGATCAGCAGCGAAGTTTGCTTTATTAGCCACCGAAGATTTCGTATAGAGGCGGGAGTAAAAGGTGGTGTTGTCAACATAAATGCCTACTTTGGATCGGATTACATCAGGGACATCGTTGGCGAAGATCAAATACACCTAAAAGCTAGAATAGAGCCTTGAGGGACACCCATGTCGTGTGATAGTATCTAAGAAACATGCCCATTCAAGACTACATTCATTATGCAATCTGAAAGGAAAAACTCGATGAGGTCAAACAATCGTTTAGTTACACCATAGCCATTGCGTAGAAGGCCAGCAAGCCAGACTCTGACAAAAGCTTTAGAGACATCTAGGGCAACAGCTCTAGCCTCGCCGTTCTTATCGAGAGCCTGATATATATATTCTGTGATGGCCGTTAACATATCAGCTGTAAACCATACTGTTTATCGGAGAAGAGGCCGTGTTCTGTGAGATGTTGTACCACTTCAGCATTAATAATGATCTCGGGCACTTTACCAAAAATTGGTAGGAGGCCGATAGGGCGATAATTAAAGGAGTCTGTGGGTTCTCCTGCGTTCTTAAATACAGGAATCACAGCGGAGGACTTTCAGCAGACAGGGAAGCAAGAAGCTGAGAGGCAATAATTGTAGAATTTGGAGCAAACAGATGAGAGTTTAGAGGCATATTTCTTCAGGACAATGATTCGGATTCCGTCACCTCCACTCGCCTTATGGGGTCAAGCTTTGAAATTTTGTTAGAGACCACCGAGGGGGTAATGCAGACGTAACTCAATTGAGCCTCAATTCTAGGGAGGAAGTTGGGTGGGGATACCCCTGGCGAATCAAATGTTGAGTTGGTGGTGAATCTGAGAGCAAAGTATTCAACCTTGTCCGTTGAAGATGCTAGCAAGTCAAAGTCATTGGATAAAGGGGAGATTGAGTACTTTCTGTTATTTAACACTTTTTTTTACAGAGCCGCCAGTAATCTTTGGAGCCGAATTTGTGAGATGCTATACGTTGTTTCATTCTTTCAGCAACCAACAGCTTAGCATCATCTTGGATCCTCTTGCACTGATTACAAGAAGATGCAAAATGGCGCCTATTATTGTCAGAATCGTGGCTCCGATATTCTGATTATGGAAAGAGTAAAATCTGTATCTGTACATGAAAGAGAAATATAGATAAACACATTTTTCTTCTTTTTCTATGTGCCCTCTCCTTTCAGGACGTAGGCGATCATGGCTTTTCATGTTTCCCTGTCTCTGGTGGCTCTTAGCACGCCTTCTCCTAATACACCACCCAAATCCCACTTTGCCATCCACTAGCTCAAGACAATAAATATAGAATATAAATGTATAGAAATTAGCATGGCCACAAAATGAGGGATCAGTTTATGTATTGATTATAATATAGAATTGATCCCCCATTTTATATCTACATTATTATTTCTTATAAACAGTCGGCATATATATTCTTCTTCTTTGTGCCCTGTCTTTTCAGGACGTAGGCGATCATGGCTTTCCATGTTTCCCTATCCCTGGTGGCTCTTAGCACGCCTTCTCCTGTTACTCATCACAACCCTCGTTCTGTCATCTATCTGATCAGGCCCTTCAAATATGTTATCCACTGCTTTCCTCTGTCTCTTTTCCCTCTATCTGGCCTGTTAGTATCAAGTTCTTCAAGCCCTCTTTCCTCATTGCATGTCCCAGGAACTTTAGTTGTCTCTTCCTGATGCTCAGTATGAATTTCCTTTTCGTTTCCATCATTTCCAAAACCTCATTATTGCTCATATGCATGATATCCGCAGCATCCTTCAATTGATTCAAGTCTTTCCGTCATCTTTGATGCTATGGTTCAGCATTCAGTGTAATATTAAAGAACTGATATCTCATAGCAATCCAGTACTCTTTTCTTTGTTTGTAGCGAAAGTTTCATGTCTCTTAATACTTTACTCAGCTTCGCCATGCCAATTCGCCTTCGGATCTCTGTATTGCACTTTCCGTCTTCTGTTAGAACACTTCCCAGGCATTTAAAGTTTTGTACCTGCTTAATTTGAGCATTTCGCTACCTGTAGTTGGCTTTTGGGGCTGCTCTTGTTGCTGATGGCTATGCATTCGGTTTTCTTGTAATTTATATGCAGTCCTTTCTTGTCACTTTCTTCAGCTACCTTGTGTTTCATTTCTGTGTCTGTTATCAGCACTGTATCATCTGCGTACCTTATGTTGTTCAAATTGTGGCCTCCGATGACGAATCCTGGCATAACTTCAAGGGTTTTCAGAATAGTCTAGCTGTACAAGTTGAATAGGTGCGGTGAAAAGACACATCCTTGTCTTACGCTCCTTTCTATCTTTTGGGGTAATCAATAAATGGGAAGCAAATCACAAAAATGCTCAAAGCTATGTCCAATAACTGCATTTTAAACAGAGTTCTGTATATCGCATAAATATATGTATACCCTTCAGCAAGCAGACACCGATTACCATTTAATTCATAGCTCAATTAATCAGTGTTGTTTTCTTTCTTTCCCCACGCATCTATTCTCATAAACACCTGTCATAGATTTAGAAACAAGCTATTGATCGTGAATGTGACCTAATTACAATGTATATATTTTTTTAAAAATTGAACGAAAAAATTGTTCACTCAGTCTCTGTTGCAGCTTTGGGGCCTGAAAAATTTTCGCTAGTGCATGAGAAACAAGAGTCGACACAAAACACAATATACGGTTTAATAGCAAAATATCGGATAAAGAATAGTCTAGTCGACATGTGTACAGAAATGCTACCATTTCTCAATTCTGGTAATAGGAGAAAAGAAAGTTTCGTTAGAAACAAAAAAAAAAAAAGAAAAAAAAGAGTGCTTAATAGCCATGTTATTTATATCATGCTCTGAAATCAGGACATTTTCCTTGCAGAAAAAACTGATGCTAAAAAATTCCATGACCAGAACAGGTAATCAAGGCGGAAGTTTAAAAAAACAAAAGGTGAAGAAAATAATGGAACTCCCTACGCATCAGTGGCGCTACCGCCTTGCTTGGGGTGAAACGATAAAAAAATATATATGAAATCTTTAATGCAAACAGAGTCTTGTTTTTATTGATACTAGCAGTATAACCCGGGGTTGCTCGGGTGTAAGGAAAGCTTTAAAACTAATTCATGGTCCTGGAGCTCAGACGCGTTGGACGTTGGCTGGACGTTGGCACGAAAGACTAAAATGCTTCGGGTTTGGCTCTAAGTAGGTATAGTTGTAGTTCTTAGTCTCAGCCATGATACCATTTACGCAGAGGACTTATTTAGCCTTCAAAATTCAGTTTACGACGAAAAAAACATATTTGATATCGATACCAAGAAATCAAAATTTGACTTACATCCATTCATTTTTCTTTCAGTCTACGGTTTCAGTTTAACTGGAAACAACTATTGCTTTTTAGTCTTTCGTGCTAACGTTCAAAGAGTCTGAGCTCCAGGACCATGGATTAGTTTTAAAGCTTTCATTACACCCGAGCAACGCCGGGCTATACTGCTAGTTAACAAATAAAAACAACATTCTGAAGTCTGCTAAGTACTCTTTCCAGTATGGTAGTTGCTTCCTTCCTAGCTGTTTGTTTGAAGTTATGTTGAACGTCAATAGCTAGATCGTGTCATTATTGCTAGACGATTTTCCTCTCCAGAGGCTGTCTGTCATAACTATCAGTCCACCATTCGTTCAAGTATAGAATATTGCTGCCACATATAACCCCGTGCTTCTGCTATTTATCTGAAGCTCATTGATTAGAACCAAAGAACCAGTCATATTTTTCGCCCCGATCTGCTTTCAGTCACTATCCTACCGCCATAAGGTAACTTCCTTTTGCTTTTTTTATATAAATATATCCATAATAATTGTTTGGATCTGCTCTTCGCTATGGCACCTAGACATTTTGAATTTAAGCGCAGTATTAGACTGGCGGATATGTGTTGTGGTACAGTGGATTATCGGCTCGGAACGGGAAAAGCCGGGGAGCCGAGTTTGAATTCCAGGTGAATCCATTGTATTCACTTACGCGCAAATACCCTTGGGAAAGGTATTAATCCGTCTCTTCCTTCCAGTTATGGGTTAAATAACAGGACAGATTGGGTTCTATAGCCTTGGTCGGCAACCAGTCTACCGCAGAAAGCAATGGCAACCTACTGCGGGATAATCTTCTGCCCAGTCAGTCATGTCTCGAAAGAGACATGATCACCCAAGCGTGTATCACGTATGGCACTGACTGACTGATTGGCGCCTTGAACTAACAGCTTATATTTGAATTGACTGCATGTAAATCCCAACTTCTATGCTAATAGCTTCTTTTCCCTCCTTGGGGATAATCACTCTGCAGAAAATAATGGCAACCTACAGCGGTTAAATCATCTACCCAGTCAGTCATGTCTTTTTCGAAACATGATCGCCCAAGCCTGTATCACGTATGGCAATTAACTGACTGATTTTGATAAAGTATTGAATACCAGAACAAATTGGTTTCTATAGCCTTTGCTGGTAACCACTCTACCGCAGAAAGTAATGGCAACTTACTGGGGCTAAATCATCTACAGAGTCAGTCAGTCATGTCTTTTTTGACACATGATTGCCCAAGTGTGTATCACGTACACTTAACTGATTGACTGAATATAATAGTTGAAAATTTGATAAAGGTTTCTACTGGGCATAAAGTGGTGGATCAATTTTATATTGTTATGAAGTAATAAACTGATCACCCACTAATTACTACTTAATAATATAATACATCTCTTCCCCCTCTAGCTATGAGTCAATTAATAGGACAGATTGGGTTCAATGGCCTTTGCTGGCAACCAGTCTACCGCAGAAAGCAATGGCAACCTAGTGCGGGATTATCTTCTGCTCAGTCAGTCATGTCTCTTTCGAGACATGATCGCTCAAGAGTGTATCACGTATGGCACTTAAATGAAAACAACGCAAACATTTCCTTTTTAGATTGTCTCTTTACTGTTTCGGATTTAAAGTTTTAATAATGTTAGGCCAGGATTTTCGCCCACTGATTAAACGGTTAATAAATAGGAAGCAGACATCTGTTATATTTGCTATTGATCAACAAAAAATATCTGATTCCTACTCATACTGCGTTGTGGTGCAGTGGATATCGGCTCGGAACGAGAAATCGGAGAACCGAGTTCGAATTCCAGTTGAATTCTTTGTATTCACTTACGCGCAAATACCCTTGGGAAAGGTATTAATCCGTCTATTCCCTCCAGTTATGGGTTAAATAATAGGACAGATTGGGTTCTATAGCCTTGGTCGGCAACCAGTCTACCGCAGAAAGCAATGGCAACCTACTGCGGGATAATCTTCTGCCCAGTCAGTCATGTCTCTTTCGAGACATGATCGCCCAAGCGTGTATGGCACTTAACTGATTCCTACTCAATTCACAAAAATGTGAATACAATGCATTTCTCCGCATTGTTTTTCGTTTATTGTCTCCTCAATAATGTTTTTCTTTTTCTCTGTCACGCATTTGTGTCTTATTGGCTTCTTTGCATTACTTAAGGTGAAATAATTTTTGAACATTTGTAAATTAAAAGGGCTTAAGTAAAAGAAACCCTTTTTTAGATTTGTCATTGTATTCACTTACGCGCAAATACCCTTGGAAAAGGCATTAATCCGTCTCATCCTTTCAGTTATGGGTTAAATAGCAGGACAGATTGGGTTCTATAGCCTTGGCTGGCAACCAGTCTACTGCAGAAAGCAATGGCAACCTTCTGCGGGATAATCTTCTGCCCAGTCAGTCAGGTCTTTTTCGAGACATGATCGCCCAAGCGTGTATCACGTATGGCATTTAACTGACTGACTGAATATAATAGTTTGAATCATGATTATGGCGTCTACTGGGCATAAAGTGGGTGATCAGTCTTATATTGTTATGAAGTAATAAACTGATCCCCCATTGATTACTGCTAAATAATGTAATACATCTCTTCCCCCTCTAGCTATGAGTCAAATAATAGGACAGATTGGGTTCTATAGTCTTGGCTGGCAACCAGTCTACCGCAGAAAGCAATGGCAACCAACTGCGGGATAATCTTCTGCCCAGTCAGTCATGTCTCTTTCGAGACATGATCGCCCAAGCGTGTATCACGTATGGCACTTAACTGACTGACTTTTTTGCAATGCCTCTCGAGTGGTTGCATCAACAATGATAAAATTCCATGTAAAATCTCACCGAAATCTCAGTCCAATGATTTATCCTCTATTCCTCAATGGCTGAACCATCCGTACCCGACAATGTAAATTATCCATTATTTGAAAATTTTCTTTATCAATAAAGAAGTTAGGAAGTCAGTCAGTTAAGGGCCATAATTGATTCAAGTTTGGGCGATCATGTCTAGAAATAGACATGACTAACTTTCCGCAGTAGATTGCCATTACGACATGCGGCTGACTGGTTGTCAACCAATGCTATAAAAACCCAATCTGTTCCCCTATTTAACCCATAGCTAGAAGGAGAATATACGGATTATATTATATTACTACTAAATAGTAATAAGTAGAGTATCAGTTTATTGCTTCATAACAATAGAAAATCGATCCCCTACTTTATACCCAGTAGAAGCTTTACTTATGTTTCCAACAATTATATTTAGTCAGTCAGTTAAGTGCCATACGTGCTACGCGCTTGGGTTGATCATGTCTCGAAAGGGACATGACTGAGTGGGCAGATTATCCCGCATTAGGTTGCCATTACTTTCTGCGGTTGATTGGTTGCCAACCAAGACTATAGACCCCAGTCTGTCCTGTTATTTAACTCATAGCTAGCTGGAAGAAGAGATAGATTATATTACATTATTATATTAAGTATAATTAATGGGGGATCAGTGTATTACTTCATAAAATTGAAAACCGATCCCCCACTTTATGCCCAGTAGAAGCCTTAATCATGTTTTCAACTATTAAATTCAGACAGTCAGTTAAATGCCATACGTGATACACGCTTTGGCGATCATGTCTCGAAAGAGACATGACTGTCTGGGCAGAAGATTATCCAACAGTAGGTTGCCATTGCTTTCTGCGGTAGACTGGTTGCCAGCCAAGGCTATAGAACCCAATCTGTCCTGTTATTTGACTCATAGCTTGAGGAAGAAGAGATAGATTATATTACATTATTATATTAAGTATAATTAATGGGGGATCAGTGTATTACATAATAAAAATTGAAAACCGATCCCCCACTTTATGCCCAGTAGAAGCTTTACTTATGTTTCCAACAATTATATTTAGTCAGTCAGTTAAATGCCATACGTGCTACGCGCTTGGGCGATCATGTCTCGAAAGGGACATGACTGAGTGGGCAGATTATCCCGCAGTAGATTGCCATTACTTTCTGCGGTAGACTGGTTGCCGACCAAGACTATAGAACCCAATCTGCCAATTCTATTTAATCCATAGTTTGAGGTAAAAGAGACGAAATACTATATTTCCCAATGTATAATTTATTTGTGCGTAAGTGAATGCAACGAGCCACAACTGGTATTAGAACTCATTTCTCCCTGCCGATATTTATTGCGCTACAACGCACAGTTGGGAAGTGGGTAGATTAAAGAAAATTATCACGTTGAAGTTGTTAATGCGACAAATACGTCAACATACCCTACCAACACAAACTGTTGACAAATACTGTTTCTTCTTTTATCGAACTGTTTGTTTGAGGACATCGTCACATGAAGAAGTTGACGGCTTTTTAGCAGCCAATATCTCCGTTGCTAAGAGTCGTTGTAAATGTTCGTTCTTGTAAATTAACACAGAAAGTAGGACTTCTTCCTCCATCCTGTCGTAAGAGTTGACTTGCGGCGTGTTACAAACAGCGCAAATCTCCCTAACACAGGAAACTATTTCTGTAGGCAAAGTAGAAACGACGAAAGAAATTTATATATATATATATATATATATATATATATATATATATATATATATATCTGAGACGAAATATTTTTTCTTACTTGAAATACATTTTCCATATTTCTTCTGATTTAGAATTTCTATGTTTATTTTAAACAAACAGTATAGCCCGGCGTTGCTCGGGTGTAATGAAAGCTTTAGAACTAATCCATGGTCCTGGAGCTCAGACTCTTGGAGGTTAGCACGAAAGACTAAAAAGCAATAGTTGTTTTCAGTTAAAGCGAAACCGTAGACTGAAAGAAAAATGAATGGATGTAAGTCAAATTTTAATTTCCTGCTATCGATATCAAAAAAGTTTTTTTTCGTCATAACTGAGTTTTGAAGGCTAAATAAGTCCTCTGAGTAAATGGTATCATGGCTGAGACTAAGAACTACAATTATACCAACTTAGAGCCAAACCCGAAGCAAAAACTAAAATAAAAGGGCTGAAAAAATACAGACATACAGGCAGATAAACAGACACACACACAAACAACTTGCCTTTTATATATATATATTATCGATTTTCTGCACTATTGTAAGAACTGCAACTTTGAAAATTCTGAATATCGTTTCTTATGTCTTTGTCTATGAGTGTATCAAATTTGATTAAAATCGGACCACTCCTTTTATAACCCTATTTTTTGGATGATCGATTTTCGATATTTATCTGGGGTACTTCGACACAAAACTTTGCTAAGAACACTCGCAGACGCTTATAGTACAAATGTGTAAATTTTCAAGAAAATCGGTTCAGCTGTTTCAGAGTCTATAGGTAATGGATACACACACATACAGACACACAGACAAAGTTCCATTTATAAATAAGTTTAGATTTGCACATTTACTACAAGAACCCATCCATCACCTCCCAAGTCTTCACACACCAGAATACCACTTATTAGCGTGTTATAATACTTCGGTATTATTAGTGCATTATATTTTAATATTATGTTTTCGTGTTCCAAGTAGCAGAATCCATTTAATAGATACATTTGTTGCTTAAAGATAAGTGTTCGATCACATGTGTCGGTATCAACACTCTCTTCAAAAATCGCAAAAAATAATCATTAACCTTGGAAACAATTTTCAGAGAAATCGAAAAACTAGACTAAAAATTACCGATACCGACATGATTTGAAATAAAAGAGTTGAGCAAATGAAAATTTTAGCAATAACGGAAAAAATATTTACCATAATATCAAGAAAAAAATTGTTAATCCGTGTTCTTTTATGGGGTTTAATTTAAAATTATCAGCCCTCCCACATGGCAGTCGATACCGTAAAATCTAACCCCAATTGGAGAAGATAATGAAACTAACAGAAATGGTTCTTCCGAAGAATGCTGGGAAAAACAACAAACGGAACATGTTAGTGCCGAGCTAGTTTTGAGGAAAATAGAAACACCTTGTGAAAAAGATTTCATTTATGTTCGCAAAAAGTCATCAACAAAAAATTTGACAGGTTCATCAGTGCGGCACTGGTTCCCTACGAAATGCTTTGTTTTTCATGTTAGGGAACAAATGATAGTCAGATGGAACCACATCAGGAAAATAAGGAGAGTTATCAACTAGTAATCAACTGGTATGTCGAGAGGACGCGTTCCAGAAGCTAAGTAAAGTAATAAGACACGGGAAAATTTCCCTAGAAACAAGGAAGAGAGCGCTAGATTGCTATGTGATGTCAGTTCTTCAATACGGCAGTGAATGCTGGACATTATCATCGAAAATGAGGACAAAACTTGGAAAAGCTGGAATGTGGTTATTCAGAATCATACTGGATATAAAGTGGGGGATCAATTCCATATTACAATCAATATATAAACTGATCCCTCACATTTTGGTCACAGCAGTTTCTATAAATTTATATTCCTGAGATCCAAAAGCACAAGGATGCATTCCATGAGCTGAATAGAGTATTAAGAGACAGTAAAAATTTCACTAGAAACAAAGAAAAGACTGCTGCATTGCTATGTGATGTCAGTTCTTCAATACAGCAGTGAATGCTGGACAATATCATCAAAGATGAAGACAAAACTTGAAGCAGCGGAAATGTGGTTCTACAGAAGGATGCTGCGGATATCGTGGACCGAGCATGCGAGCAACGATGAGGTGTTGGAAAGAATGGCAACGGAAAGAAAATTAATGGTGAGCATCAGGAAGAGACAAATGAAGATACTGGGACATGCAATGAGGAAGGAGGGCTTGGAGAACCTGATATCGACACGCCAGATAGAAGGAAAAAGAAACAGAGGAAGTCAGCGGATAATAACATGTTTGAAGGGCCTGAGCAGGTGGATGACGGAATAGTGAAAGGGAGACGTGAAAAGCCATGATCGCCTACATCCTGAAAGGATAGGGCACATAGAAGAAGAAGAAGAAGAAGAAGAAGAAGAAGAAGAAGAAGAAGAATCAACTAGTTCAAAGGCACAGTAACGCATAACAGTCACTGAAAGCAAGAACGTGTGTGCTGGAGTATTGTCCTGATGAAACAAAACCCCTTTTATTTTTTCCATATCATTTGGTCTTGATAGTTTTTCGTAACTGCCGGAATAATTTCACATCGTACTTGCCAATGATGATGTGGCTCTTTTGAAAATATCCAATAAACACAATGTTTTTTTTTTTTTAAATTGAGGCCATCACCTTCCCTGCAAATGAAACGACCTTTACTTGCAGGGATTTTCTCTGTCTTTGGCTGAAAGTTCCGAAATCAACACTCATCCTGTTAGGAAACACTTAAGGAAACCAGCCAAGTCTACCTCAAATAATGTAAGATTTCCCCATGATGTGATCAACCTGGTGCGCCTTTTGATCATGTGTGGCAGCCACCGAGCAGAATCCGTCGTCATACCAAGTTCAATGTGCAAAATATTTCTAACACTTCCGTAGTTTATGCTAACAATATCGGCTTTTTGTATTATAGTCAATCACCTGTTTTCCATCACCACGTGTTAAACACTAACAGTGTTGTTTGGTGGTGGTAGTTGCAGGAAGTCTAGACTTTATATCCTCTTAATTACTCTCTTAAATTCCTCATTTTTTTAACCCTCTAGGGCCATTCGTATCATATTTGATACAGTATTTCCCTATAAGGAAACATTTGGTATTTCCCTATAAGGAAACATTTGGTATTTCCCTATAAGGAAACATTTGGTATTCATTGACTGAGCGGTCAGTACTGCTTTCAGTTGAAATTTATAAAATATTTCTCTTAAAAAATTTTTCAGGAAAATATTTATTTCAAGGCTTGATTTCATTTTATTATATTAATAAGTAGTAATTAATGGGGGATCAGTTTATTACTTCATGACAATAGAAAACCGATCACCCACTTTATGCCCAGTGGAAGCCTTAACCCTCTAGGGCCATTCGTATCATATTTGATACAGTATTTCCCTATAAGGAAACATTTGGTATTTCCCTATAAGGAAACATTTGGTATTTCCCTATAAGGAAACATTTGGTATTCATTGACTGAGCGGTCAGTACTGCTTTCAGTTGAAATTTATAAAATATTTCTCTTAAAAAATTTTTCAGGAAAATATTTATTTCAAGGCTTGATTTCATTTTATTATATTAATAAGTAGTAATTAATGGGGGATCAGTTTATTACTTCATGACAATAGAAAACCGATCACCCACTTTATGCCCAGTGGAAGCCTTAACCCTCTAGGGCCATTCGTATCATATTTGATACAGTATTTCCCTATAAGGAAACATTTGGTATTTCCCTATAAGGAAACATTTGGTATTTCCCTATAAGGAAACATTTGGTATTCATTGACTGAGCGGTCAGTACTGCTTTCAGTTGAAATTTATAAAATATTTCTCTTAAAAAATTTTTCAGGAAAATATTTATTTCAAGGCTTGATTTCATTTTATTATATTAATAAGTAGTAATTAATGGGGGATCAGTTTATTACTTCATGACAATAGAAAACCGATCACCCACTTTATGCCCAGTGGAAGCCTTAACCCTCTAGGGCCATTCGTATCATATTTGATACAGTATTTCCCTATAAGGAAACATTTGGTATTTCCCTATAAGGAAACATTTGGTATTCATTGACTGAGCAGTCAGTACTGCTTTCATTTGAAATTTATAAAATATTTCTCTTAAAAAATTTTTCAGGAAAATATTTCTTTCAAGGCTTGTTTTCATACTGTATCAAATATGATACGAATGGCCCTAGAGGGTTAATATTCATATCGCCCCAAGCAAGACATTTTACTGCCACAGTTTTGCAGGAGGTTCCATAAAAGGAAAGCTATGAGAAAGAGTGACAGGTTATAGGGGGTGTCAGGAAGTGGGTAAGAAAAGTATGAGAATACTGATGAGAGTGGAGTGGGCGGAGAAAGGAGCATGAGAGAGAGAATGCCGGTTAGTGACATAGCAGATGACTTTTTTTTTTACATTCATATCGCATAAGCAAGGCATTTTACTGCCACTGTTGTTCAGGGATTATATTGGCGGAAAGTTATGAGAAAGAGAGAGAGGTTATAGGGGGTGTAAAGAAGCGAGTGAGAGAAGGATGAGAATACTGATGAAAGAGGAGTGGACAGAGAAAGGAGCACGAGAGGGAGGATGCAAGTTAGTGAGATAGGAGATGACTATTGACTTTAAGTTCTTGAAGATTGTAGGTGTCAAGGAAGCAACTAAATGGAAGTGAATTCCACAGGCAGGAAGTGCGAGAAAAGAGGCTGATGCACCATTGATAATGCTGGAGTGTTAAAATTTTGTCCATTTTCAATAGAAATCAATAGTAGGTAAATTTGAAGCCTTCATTAGATGTTAGATTACCTGGAAATTATTCATAAGAAATGTTGAAATTAATGCATGCGTGATTTCACAGTTCTAGTCTTTCCTCATCTGAACATTTCAGCCAATCCTCGAATATAATGAGCGAAATATATGATGACAAATGCGAAAAGACAAATGCGAAAAGACATGAAGCAAGCATTGGCACTAATCCTTATTTTGCCCTGGCATTAATAGTGAAAGAGACGAAGGGATAAATACAACAATTTGTTTTTAATCATTTCACCCCAAACAAGGAGGTACACCCACTGATGTGCAGGGGGCTACATAAGAGAGTTAAGTTTTTAAGCAGGAGAAGAGTGAAGGCAAAGACCAACCAGATAAAGGGGATGTCAGAGAAATGGCAAGAGAAGGATGTGAACACAGAAATGAAGATATTTGCGAAGGTAGAGAGAAAGGAAAAGAACAAGATACACGGGGTGATGTGGAGAGGGTTGGAGTTAAGTGGACAAGAGATGGGAATTGACTTTGCATTTAAATTTCTGGAGGTTGTAACCATCAGGAAAGCAAGTATGTGGAAGGGAGTTTCACAGGCGCAAGAAATGAAGATGATGGAGTACAATTGTGGCCTGCATTTGGTTGATCTAACTGTAAAAGGGTGGG
Source organism: Ascarosepion bandense (assembly GCA_037127315.1). NCBI lineage: Eukaryota > Metazoa > Mollusca > Cephalopoda > Sepiida > Sepiidae > Ascarosepion > Ascarosepion bandense. Next base: position 49,427 of record JBBBDQ010028927.1, on the reverse strand, counting down.
ACCTTGTTGCCAGTCTGGTTGCCCAAGTAAATTCTTGTTAAGGGGGCACCAGTGACCTAAGTTCATCAGAGCAAAAGCCATGAAAATATTTATAGAAGAGACAGAGGGAAGCCACATACCGCCATTGTGAAAGAGGCTGGAGTCGAGCTGCCAAGTCGGGACCTATCACATTACAGATTCTCCTTTGTAACCTTTCGAGAACACTGAGATGACCAGCAGGGCACCTGTCCAGATATGACAACAGTATTCCGTGCACGGTCGGATGGTTCATTTGTATATGTTCAAAATGGATTCAGGCGGAGAAAAAACTCCCTGGCACGACACAGTGACCCAACCTTCCTAACAGTGGATTTAGCTATTGATTCAATGCAATGATTTCACTTGAGGTCGCAAGATAGGGTAAGGCCAAGGAGGCGTAATGTATTGCTTTCAGGGAGACTTGCTTGGTCCATGCTTATGGGTGACAGGAGACGTTGCCTGTGATGGTTGACAGATATTTTGGAGGGAGATTAGCGCAGGGGAATATTCAGTTTGCAATGCAATGTACGGAAAAGCAACCTTCAAAAAGCTCCCTTGGAAATGAAAATAAAAACATTCTTTTTTATATGTCGTGTCCCTTCAGGACGTAGATGATCATGGCCCTCCACATCTTTTTGTCCCTTGTAGTTCTTAATATCTTCTGTATAGATATGTATCACAAACCATCTATTTGCTGAAGCTCATCAATATATCACTCACTGTCTCCCCCGTCTCTCTTTCTCTCTACCTGCTCAATCAATATCAGATTCTCCAAGATGTTAAGTATGAGTTTTCTTTTCGTTTCAATTCTCTCCAAAACCTCGTCGTTGCTCACATGTTCGGTTCATGTTATCCTCAGAAGCCTTCTGTAGAACCACATTTTTGTGGTTTCGAGTTTTTTTTCTTTATCATTTAGATCTCTTGTAACCCAGGACTCTACTCAGTTTTTGGAATATATCTTTGGCCTCCTCTTCGGATATCAGTGTCGCATTTTTGTCCTCTGTTAGAACACTTCCTAGTTATTTCAATTTATTTACTTGCTTGATTTTAGTAATCCAGATCTATAATTGACATTTTGGGGTGTTTTTTCTGCTGATGACCATACATTCAGTTTAGAAAACGACAAATACTTGAATTCATTGATACAACGACTGTAAGAGAAATTGCTGTTCGTTTTGCATACCTCATATGAAAAAGAAATGGAATCCCAACTAACAATAAGATTAAAAATCCGGTTCTTTGTTGCAACAGTGTAATCTAATTTGCTCGATGGAGCAGAAATGTGGTCTATGACCAAATCACCTATGACGAAACTGTTATATGGAAAGCAATCATTATGTCCTGGAGAGGTCACACACCAAATGCTGAACTATAGGATAAGCTACCAAAGGGGATACTAAAAAGAGCCGCAAACAAGGACACTCTATCTGGGATTATGATGAGGTTTCCAGAAAATGAATATTCTGGCCGGAAAGTAAGGAGATAACAAGATCTGGAAGCAGAAGAATCATATTACTTGAGACACTGCTAGAGCACTAATGATGGATGTTTGATTGATTTTGTTTCGTGGCATATAGTTATGGTGTCCTCCTACGAGGAATGAACTCTTCCTCTCACTATATATATATATATATATATATATATATATATTACGTGCGTGACATCTAGAGATCAGTTGACTACCTTACCCACTGTCAAACTCTCTAACTTTGAGCAGAGAGTATTAACCCAGTCGAGACTCCGCCGAAGGGTAGAGTCTCGTCTGCGGAAAATTAGACAGAAATTTTCGGCCGGGTTATATGACACTGATTACCCACATTGAAAAGGCCATGTGCCACATTGTGTCTTACGTGGGAAAACAGATAAATCCTGCAATTACGAGTAGTCAAGTACAGAAGTTAACGAGAGCAGTTAACAGCAACTACTAGTCAGGCTATAAGCAGCGTAATAATACCTTCGGACTTACTGATATTTATATTACTTATTAACACTCCTTTGAATATCTTGTTTCTTGTAATACTAATGCTAATATACTGTTTTGAAAATACCTTCTTGCTATGTGTCTTACTTTAGACACTACAACTTTGCAGCGAAGTTTCACCACAACAAACTGGCAACAAAGATCTACAACACATTAAACTTTTGTGGGATTTTAATGCCGAAATCTAAATATTAAATCGTTTTATACTTTCAATTACATATTTTTTGAAGATAGGTTTGCAAATCCTAAAATGTACTATACATAATTTTACTATCTATCTATCTATCTATCTATCTATCTATCTATCTATCTATCTATCTATCTATCTATTCATGTCTCTTCATTATCTATCTATCTATCTATCTATCTATCTATCTATCTATCTATATCTCTTCATTATCTATCTATCTATCTATCTATCTATCTATCTATCTATCTATCTATCTATCTATGTCTCTTCATTATCTATCTATCTATCTATCTATCTATCTATCTATCTATCTATCTATCTATGTCTCTTCATTATCTATCTATCATATCTATCTATCTATCTATCTATCTATCTATCTATCTATGTCTCTTCATTATCTATCTATCTATCTATCTATCTATCTATCTATCTATCTATCTATCTATCTATGTCTCTTCATTATCTATCTATCTATCTATCTATCTATCTATCTATCTATCTATCTATCTATCTATCTGTTTATTCCATTAAATTTCATATCTATCTATCTATCTATCTATCTATCTATCTATCTATCTATCATGGAAATGACTGAAGAACTGAAACCATTATGATAGACTTTGTTAGTATCATCTAGTCGCCGTGAGTTCAATCCTTGGACTTGGTAGTGACAATCCAAATACAACATGAAAGAACAATAACAGATTTCACAGAATATTTCGCAATAATCAACGAGATAATCCATATCAGCCAATCTATGGACACCTGATGATGACTAGAGGGTACTTGGTTGAAACTTCGTGTCTATTATAATATCTATATCAATAAAGATGAGAACAAAAGTTCGAAATAATTCCAAGATTATTGAAAATTACTCCTCTCAGAATAAATACAAAATTAGACTTTATTGAAAGAGCTCGTGAATGTAAACAAGCTACCTCACCGATAACCTATTTAGAATCTGCATTAATTTCTTTTTCTTCTATTTGCCGGGTGCCTTTATGACATTGGCGTTCATGGCTCTTCACAACTTCCTGTTCTTTCATTGACTGAATGATTGATTTTTACTACGTCTTATCAAACTTTTTAAGATTTTTCAAAGCCGGTAAATATTTTTATATTGTAATAATTATCTAAACTTAATTATAAATTGAACGTTGTCTGTGTGTATGTGTGTGTGTGTGTGTGTGCGTGTGTGTGTGTGCGTGCGTGCGTGTGTGTGTGTGTGTGTGTGTCCGTTATATATAGACTCCGAAACGGCTGAACCGATTTTCTTGAAAATTTACACATTTGTACTATAAGCGTCTGCGAGTGTTCTTAGCTAGGTTTTGTGTCGAGGTATCCCCCATAAATATTGAAAATCGATAATCGAAAAAATCGGTTTATAGAAGGATTGGTCCGATTTTAATCAAATTTGATACACTCATAGACAAAGACATAAGAAACGATATTCAGAAGTTTCAAGGTTGCAGTTCTTACAATAGTGCAGAAAATCGGTTATACATATATATATATATATATATATATATATATAAAATGCAAGATGTTTGTGTGTGTGTGTCTGTTTATCTGCCTGTATGTCTGTATTTTTTTCAGCCCTTTTATTTTAGCTTTTGCTTCGGGTTTGGCTCTAAGTAGGTAGTTCTTTGTCTCAGCCATGGTACCATTTACTCAGAGGACTTATTTAGCCTTCAAAATTCAGTTTACGACGTAAAAATCTTATTTGATATCGATACCAGGAAATCAAAATTTGACTTAAATCCATTCATTTTTCTTTCAGTCTACGGTTTCGCTTTAACTGGAAACAATATTGCTTTTTAGTCCATAGAGTCTAAGCTCCAGGACCATGGATTAGTTTTAAAGCTTTCATAACACCCGAGCAACGCCGGGCTATACTGCTAGTTTTACATTTTAATTATTTACTGATACATGTTCAACTAATTAACCCATATTCGTGGGGAGATGTTTAGATTGAATGCTATGAGTAAATATTTATTTGTAGCGGAAACAAAGATGTGTAAAAATCATTAAACATGATTATTTGGTTGCTAAATATCTTCTTTTTTTTTGTCTTGCGGATTTCCACGGTGCGTGAAATATTTGAAACAATTAACTGATCTCCCGCTTCCAAAATGTCAGAGAAAATGTCGTGATTGTTAAAACAATCTAACAAGGCCGTGTAACGAAAAGGTCAGGAAAATGAGTGGGAGGTCGTCACTTTCTCGAAGAACAAATAGTGTTGCTGTTGTTCATGTGTCTTTTTCTTTTCTGGACTAAACATCGACGGTGAAAATAAAGAGACGTTGCTTGTTTCTATTACGAGAAACACTAGAAAAACCTTTAACTTCTTATATAAATCGTCAAATTAGTAAAAAAAGCAATCTATCTATCTATCTATCTATCTATCTATCTATCTATCTATCTATGTCTCTTCATATCTATCTCAGTCTGTTCATATCTATCTATCTATCTATCTATCTATTGCATTAAATTTCATCTATCTATCTATCTATCTATCTATCTATCTATCTATGCATTAAATTTCATCTATCTATATATATATATATATATATATATATATAGGAGGTGATATTTCGATTATCCATTGTTGTACCATTTGAATCTGAAGAGCCGCGCCAAGAACACCAAAGTGGTGAAATATGTATCATCCAAACTAATAATCAGAAATCCGTTATAAAATATTACTCAGTTAAATAAATGAATTTAACACTGAGTTCTCTCGAGTTCGTCTCTTTTGGAATTTACCCGGATTACATACCAAGTGTTGTACATTATATATTTTAAAAACAAAGTATATATTTTTAGCCTCGAGGGGCTTTTCGTCCAACATCTTATCATGAGAAAATTCTTTAGAAAATGAATAAAACGAAAAGAACAGTTGCTCTTCATTTTCGTCGTTACTGTTGTTTTCGTGTTATTCATTTTCCAAAGATTTTTAGCATCATGAGAAGTTTGTACAAAAGGTGCTTTGAGATTAATAATAAATAACTTTTTTTTCAAAATACTATAACAATTTTGTACCGCTAAATATTTGTTTATACACACACACACACACACACACACACACACACATACACACACACATATATATATATATATATATATATGCAGTAGCGGCCATAATATAAGGAACAGTAACAACAAAGACATGAATATGTGTATTACTTAAAAAGTAATGCATGATTAGCAATTAAATTTTTACCGAATAAAGTTGTCTTTTCCTAATGCTTAGTATTAATTCCCTTTTCGTTTCCATCATTTCTAAAATCTCATCATTGCTCACATGCTAAATCCATATCCTCAGCATCCTTCGGTAGAACCTCATTTCAGTTGCTTCAAGTCTTCCCTTCATCTTTGATGATATTGTCCAGCATTCACTGCCATATTGAAGAACTGACATCACATAGCAATTCAGAACTCTTTTAAATTCTAAACTCTTTTTCTAAGTATCTCAAATAGAATAAGTAACCTCACTCCTAGTACTCTTTTCTTTGTTTCTAGGGAAATAAACAAAGAAAAGAGTACTGGTAGTGTGGTTGCTTATTCTATTTGAGAGAGAGAGACATAAAAAAGAGTTTAGAATTTAAATGCAATTACTACTGTAACAGACAAAAGAGGGAAATTGACAGTTGTTCTGGAAATCCAGGAGAACATGTTGAACAGTGGGTGGGTAGAGAGGAAGATTAAGGGTGGGCGTGGTGCTTATAAATATTTAATTTCGTATAAGACCCATGTTCGCCACCCTTTAGGAAAAATGTTGACATATTCACACGTCATAGTTTACCACATCAGAAAAACATCCGTGAAATATAATGTGATCGACAATTAATATTAAATTAAATGGAAAATGAAATTTTTAAAAATAGATTAATAAAATTGGTCACATGAAAAAGTTAGAAAATAAAAAAGTTAAGGATAAAGATATTGTCGAAAACATACATGAAAAAGGCTAAGTTTTGAGATGACGCTCTCATTACATATATATATATATATATATATATATATATATGAAATGAATTGTTTGAACATTATTTTTTATCGATTCTCATTTTTAAGTAGATATTCTGTTTTTCAATTAAACAGTATTATATATTTATATCTACCGGCCTGATTATTTACGATAAATTGTTATTACGAAAATTTATCGTAAATAATCAGGCCGGTAGATATAAATATTTAATACTGTTTAATTAAAAAACAGAATATCTACTTAAATAGGAGTATCGATAAAAAAAATAATGTTTAAGCAATTCATTTCAAATTGTCGGTTGTTTAAACCAAGTTTCGTTAAAATTCGTTAATTTTCGTAACATGTTTACATTTGTTGACATTACGATACATTTCAGAGCAGATATGGTTGTTTGCGATGAATCGAAAATTGTGTTATATAGGCTTGATAAAACCTCGTTTAGACAGGAGGCTATTCATGGTCGAGAGGTCTAAGACGTTGTCAGATCAACTGGTAGCTTCTCATAAGTAAATAGGGGTCGCAGGTTCGAATCCTCGTTAATTTCCGTAAACATGTTACGAAGATCAACGAAAAGTGGTTATAAACAACTGACAGTTTGAACATGATTTTTTTTTATCGATACTCGTATTTAAGTAGATATTCTGTTTTTTAATTAAACAGTATTATATATTTATATCTACCGGCCTGATTATTTAGCATAAATTTTTATTACGAAAATGTGTGTCATCCGGCAGGAAAATTGTGTTATGTAGGCTTGATTAGAACCTCGTTTGGACTAATGGTCATTCGTGGTCGAGAGGTCTAAGACGTACCAGATCACATGGTAGCTTCCCCTATGTGGATAGGGGTTGCAGGTTCAAAACGCCAGGCTATACTGCTATAGTGATAGAATAAGTAAAGAACAGGTTTTTAATCTAACATGTTTCACATTAATAAGCTTTTTCAGAGATTTGTTAATAAGAAACGTATTTCAAACTTTAATTTAAAAAACCAAAGAGATTGGAATATATTGAAATGTTGATGCTTGTTTGCATTGGTCAGACACGTGTCACATGTAATAAAGCCACATATGATCATTTTTAGATGTAGGAACCGATGCCTGCTTATATGTATGAGTGGCAATAAAAGTGTAATAAAAGCAATAGATGTTTTTTTTAAATGTAAGTGTGTATAAATGCCTGTTTAAATGTATGTATGGTAAATAATGCAAGTGTCAACTGAATTTAAACGACGGACGATTTTTGAATCAATTGTATGAGAAAATAATAGATCGTTTCATTTATGAACGTGCGTGTTTATAAGTCAGTAACATATATATATTATCTAAACGTATTTATAAATGAAACTTTGTGTGTGTGTCTGTGTCTGTGTGTATCCATTACCTATAGACTCCGAAACGGCTGAACCGATTTTCGTGAAAATTTACAGAGTTGTACTATAAGCATATGCGAGTGTTCTTAGCTTGGTTTTGTGTCGCAGTACTCCCGATAAATATCAAAAATCGATAATCGAAAAAATCGGGTTATAGAAGGAGTGGTCCAATTTTAATCAAAGTTCATACGCTCATAGACAAAGACATAAGAAACGATATTCAGAAGTTTCAAGTTTGCACTTCTTACAATAGTGCAGAAAATCGATAATATATATATATATATAAAAGGCAAGACGTTTGTGTGTGTGTCTGTTTATCTGCCTGTATGTCTGTATTTTTTCAGCCATTTTATTTTAGTTTTTGCTTCGGGTTTGGCTCTAAGTAGGTATAATTGTAGTTCTTAGTCTCAGCCATGATACCATTTATTCAGAAGACTTAAAAAATTATTTGATATCGATATCAATATCAGGAAATCAAAATTTGACTTACATCCATTGATTTTTCTTTCAGTTTACGGTTTTGTTTTAACTGGAAACAACTATTGCTTTTAGTCTTTCGTGCCAACGTCCAAAAAGTCTGAGCACCAGGACCATGGATTAGTTTTAAAGCTTTCATTTCACCCGAGCAACGCCGAGCTATACTGCTAGTATATATATATATATATATATATATATATATTGTGGTATCACAGCTTATCAGTGTGGCTAGACTTCTACTTGCTTCTAGCTGGGATCAAAACTCGACCGATATAGTTTCAGTTGGAGTCTTTACTCCTAAGCCAAAGGTTCATGGAATGAGAGAAGGTAAATTTTAGCGTGTTATATATATGCGGTATCAACGGGCGAACTCAAATCAATTACTGAAGCGTAACGTTTAAATAGGAGAAGTTGTAACTGTTTTTAAAATTTTCCTAGCTAGAGAGCTCAATTGCAATGAGAGCATAATATATTAGTCCACCACATACAAGCCTGATTTGCTGTATCACAGCACATCAATGTGGCTAGACATCCACTTACTTTCAGCCAAGATCGAAACTCGGTTATATATATATATATATATACACACAGCTTCGATTTTATAAGCTCCACCCGAATTAAAAATAAATAATTCATTAAGAATGAAATACTTGCAGAGTGTTCTGAAATACTTTTCCATCTATAAATACATGTAAAACACACTTTTTTTATGTCGTTAAAATTTAGAAAATCTATACTTAAAAATGTAAGGTATGTTTACTTTCAGACACAGTCAGTTCGTCAGTTAATTGCCATACATGATACAAGCTTGGATGATCTCATTCTGATCCTATATCCATTGCACTAAAACGCAATTCAGGCATGAAACAAATTATTTCAATTTCACTCAAAATTTAATAAAACTACTGAACATAGGGATGTGCGTTGTGGTGCAGTGGGTCTAAGCTCGGAACGGAAAATTAGAGATCCGAGGTCGAATTCCAGATGAATTTCTTGCATTCCCTTAATACCCTTTGGAAAGGTATTAATCCATCTCATCCCTCCAGTTATGGGTTAAATAAAAGGACAGATTGGGTTCTATAGCCTTGGCTGGCAACCAGTCTACGCAGAAAGTAATAGCAGCCTACTGCAGGATAATCATCTGCCCAGTCAGTCATGTCTATTTCGAGACATGATCGCCCAAGCGTGTTTCACCTAAGTGACTGAACATAAATAAAAATGCCTACAAGAAGCCCACCTGCACAAAAAATGCTTCCACATTGTCATCCGAAACCCGAATAGAAAAAACTAGTAAGAAAATTATTTGAAAATTTCATTAAAATTTAGTATGCGACTGAATAAGAAAGTATTTAACAAAATAGATCCGAAAAAAACGGGCGGTATCTGAATTAGATTGAAATGTATTTTGTTCCAAAACAAGTTTCAAGAAATTTTATAACAAAATAAATGTGAACGTTAGATTATGTCTAAATCTATATTTGAAATATTTATTATGGAAAACCCGAATTACATTTTAAATTATGTTTTAATGCAAGGCATATCTGAATACTCTATAATTGCTTGCCTGATCATGCTGAACGAATTGTGAATAACAATCAGAAAAGAATAAAAATGTTCGCTTAGGGCAGAACAGATTGAACTGACCATTTGAATTTTTAGACTTGTTGAGCGGTTTAGAAAGGCCACTTCAAGTTTGAAGTGAGATTTCACTTTCAACTTGAAGAGGCCTTTCTAAACCTCTTCCCTTCAAGAGGATATTTCAAAGGATATAGATTCCAACATATCTGGGTTGATGTATATGGTTCGCAGGTCTGTTTTTATAGAAATCTTTGTAGTACAATAGGTCAGTGCCTGCTAGAGTCTTTCTCTGAGCCAGCCGTTCGCTCTTTAGGTATTTTACCGTCTATTCGTACGATATAACCCAGCCGGATTAGGCGTCTTTGTGAGGATTCACAGCACTTTCGAAGATGAGGTTGTTGGGACTACTGTTACCAAAGGATGATACGAAACAAGTGCATCTGAAATGCGTTGAAGTTCTATTCCTGTGGAGAGTCGAGTTCGAATTTCAACTAAATTCGTTGCATTCACTCTTGCACAAATAGCCTTGGGAAAGGTATGAATCCATTCCTTGAACGCACTGAGGGAAAATCTTCTGCCTAGTCAGTTATGGATCGAAAGAGACACGATCATCCTAGCTTGTATCACGTATGACAATTAAAAGACAGACTGACTGTTTCTGTAAGTAAACATATATTACATTTTTAAGTATAGATTTTCTAAATGTTAGTAACATTAAAAAGTGCGTTGTACGTGTAGTTATAGATCGAAAAGAATTTCAGAACTGACTGATTGTTTAAAGAGGTTGCTTACGACACAATGTTTGCTCTGTCACTTTGTTGTTGTTTTATATTCTTTTTATCAATCTGTATAAGACTACAGCTTGTTTAGTAATGAGGGAGGGAGTTTTACGAAGAGCTTTAAGGAATGATTATATTAACTTATCTGAATATGTTTTAATGCAGGCTTATGTCCATATCATGTTGAAATACGGCTTCCGGTAGGATTATCACAGTTAAGCAACATCAATATTGATTGGTACATAGATGGATAACCACTTGGAAATGCCAGGTGTTTGGGATCTTGTTATGTTGTAAGAAAATGTCGATATCGACACGTGTTGTCGAACGTGGATCTCCAGGCAACAAACGTATCTGTTGAAAGGATTGTGCTACTCGGATCACGTGACGATAAATCTATATCTATAAAAGTGACGAGGGTGGACGTTGTGTAAGGATTTATTTGTTTGATAGATTCGACTTAGCGTCTGCATTTTGCGGTCTACCTCGACAGGAGTTGCATTCAGATGTAGATCAAAATTTTAGAACGCTAACAACACCTTAAAAAATTTTTCAGAAAGCTAAAATTGGGGGTAGAAAAATATATATTATCACCGCACAAAGTTAGGGATCAGTTTATGTATTGACCACAATATAGAATCGATCACTCCACTATAATATATATATCTATACTAGCAATATAGCCCGGCGTTGCTCGGGTGTAATGAAAGATTTAAAACTAATCCATAGTCCTGGAGCTCAGACTCTTTGGACGTTGGCACGAAAGACTAAAAAACAATAGTTGTTTCCAGTTAACGCGAAACCATAGACTGAAAAAAAAATGAATGGATGTAAGTCAAATTTTGATTTCCTGGAATTATTATCAAATTTTCTGCACTCTTGTAAGAAATGCAACCTTGAAACTTCTGAATATCGTTTCTTATGTCTTTGTCTATGAGTGTATCAAATTTGATTAAAATCGAACCAATCCTTCTCTAACCCGATTTTTTCGATTATCGATTTTCGAAATTTATCGGGGGTACCTCTACACAAAACCTAGCTAAGAACACTCGCAGAAGCTTATAGTACAACTGTGTAAATTTTCAAGAAAATCGGTTCAGCCGTTTCGGAGTCTATAGGTAACGGATACACACACAACCACACACACACACAGACAAAGTTTCATTTATAAATAAGTTTAGATAAGCTGCCCCTCCCCCTCCCAACCTAATCTAATAGAGACATTCTACATTGTTATCTATACCTCTAAAAGTGACGAGTGTGGACGTTGTGTAAGTATTTGCTGTGGAAATTCATCATATGTTTTTTAGTCTTATTATTTCTTAAACTACCCGCGTGAAACCGATCTAATTCATATCTATAAAAGTCACGAGGGTGGTCGTTGTGTAAGAATTTGTTATGTAAATTCATCATATGTTTTTATTTTTATTATTCCTTAAACTAACCGAGTGAAACCGTGCTAAGCACCTTGTTTAAATATATAAAGCTCTCAGACAGTTTATTTTTCGTGTTCCGGTGTTCCGGTATATTGTGTATTCAGTG
>JBBBDQ010028927.1:0-32500 GCA_037127315.1 Ascarosepion bandense | reverse complement strand
GAAAAAGTCCATCACGGACTAAACGCGTAGGCGATTTAAAATACAGTCGTTGATCTAATTTACTAATTTGTTCATCTTTTTTGTCATAGTCGATATGTTTCGGCAGTATATATTATAACATCTAGTTCAGTTGATATCCGTTTTTTGGGATATCCATTAATTTCTTCCAGTAACTCAACTGTTGAATTTCTGTTTCCTCAGCTGTGGCCTGTGTATTAAACCCACACCTTTTTAGGGTAATTTTCATTTTTGATTGCCCTTTTTTCTACTGGGTTACGAGGAAATGTTGAGACTTATAAACATAATTTTTTAGCAGACCTCATTTTTGTTATTTTGTGCATATCTCTAAATACAACTTCAAATATTCTGCATTTGTAAGACGTATTTTTTATGGCCTTTCAAACGGACATTTTAAAAGAAATTATTCATATATATTCATGCACATATGCGTTTGCAGTCTTCTAGTCAAAGTTTAAGATACTAATGAGCAAGTGTAGATGTTTAATTTTACCCAACAGCTGGATTCATTGAAAAATATTAGATGTTTGTTAGAGACATGGGTATTTGATTACTGTTAGATGTTTTCATATTAGCCATTATTAAATTATAGCACTATGCTTCTATCCTTGATATTTTTACTCTACGCTTTGCAATACACTGCTAGAGAGAGAAAACAAGAACTTGAGTGTGATCTACTGTTCAGCATCGTCGTCTTGCGGCCATTGGCCGAGATAGAACTCACTACACCCCCTCCAGTATTCCTTGTGCATTTGGAACCCTGGCACAGCTTGTAGCGAAATTCATAATCTTGTCAAATAGCTGAATACTTGATGCTTTGCCAGGGTTACCAAGGGTGTTTTAATTGTGACACCAACATTAGATGGGTTGCCTTCAGGCCCCATTCTGTTATTTAAGTGTTTAAGCGAATGCAGAGTACTCAACTGGAATTCGAACTCGGCTCACCGATTTCTCTTCCCAGGCCGATATACATTGCACCACAACGCACATCCGTCAATGAACGCTTACAGCGCCTGGTATTCCCAAGCGGTCACCCATCTAAGTACTGACCAGGCTCAGCGTTGCTTAACTTCGGTGATCGAACGAGAACCGGTGTATTCAACGTGATATGCCTTAATCAGCATACATACTCATAGAGCAATATTGATTTGCTCGCCAAGCAACTGCCGACATTGACCAACTATGTTACGACAATGCCGCTCTAATGATCTTAATGGTTGCTGTGAGAGACTCGCGAATGTCAGAGCTAATTAAACCTAAATAAATAAATAAATAACTTCAGCCATTATGTAATCCAGTTAACAAAATTAATATATAAAAAGGTTATTTTATTTGACGAAGTATGAAATATGCTAGCTCCAGTCAATTCCCGAGCGGTCTATTGTGGGAGAATATACATTTCTGGAAGGCATTTAATTTGTGCAGCCATATCGGTCTTAGGATCCACGAAGTTTAAATGAAAAGTTCTCAACCCCGTCTGATTTTTTTCATAAATTGTTACAAATATTTAAATATTTTCTACGCTATTCTCTCATTAACTTTGTTTAAGTAAAATCCTTTCTTATATAAGATATGAATATCCGCACCCAATTTCTCAATGATTTCGTAGAAAATTAAAGTGTCATTGTCTATATTTCTGGGATGTGGTACACTTCTTCCTCTTCTTCTTCTTCTTCTTCTTTACTCTCTCCTTCTCTTGCTCTTTACTTTGTTTTATCATTATATCTTTATCCACATACTAGTTCTTCTTCTTCTTCTTCTTCTTCTTCTTCTATGTGTCATGTCCTTTCAGGGCGTAGGCGATCATGGCCTTCCACGTCTTCCTATCCCTGGTGGCTCTTAGCACGCCTTCTCCTGTTACACTACGCAACCCCCGTTTTGTCATCCACCTGTTCAAGCCCATAAATTTAAAATATAAATGTATAAAATCTAGCATGACCACGAAATGGATATCAGTTTATATATTGATTATAATATATAATGGATCCCCCATTTTATATCCACATTTTAATATCTTATAAACAGTTGGCATATATATTCTTCTCCTATGTGTCCTGTCTTTTCAGGACGTAGGCGATCATGGCTTTCCACGTCTCCCTATCCCTGGTGGCTCTTAGCACGACTTCTCCTGTTACACTATGCAATCCTCGTTCCGTCATCCACCTGATCATGCCCTTCAAATATATTATCCACTGCTTTCCCCTGTCTCTTTTTCCCTCTATCTGGCTTGTTAGTATCAGGTTCTCCAAGCCCTCCTTCCTCATTGCATATCCCAAGAACTTCAGCTGTCTCTTTCTGAAGCTCAGTATTAATTTCCTTTTCGTTTTCATCCTTTCCATCATTGCTTACATGATCGGTCCATGATATCCGCAGCATCCTTTTCTGGAACTACATTTTAAGTGCTTCAAGTTTTTTTCATTCATCTTCTAATATATTGTCCAGCATTCACTGCCATATTGAAGAACTGACATCACATAGCAATCCAGTACTCTCTTGTTTCGAGCGAAATTGCCCTGTTTCTTAATACTTTACTTAGCTTCTGGAATTCTTCTTTCGCCATGCCAATTCTCCTTCGGATCTCAGTACCGGCCATAATTATTAGGATACCCCAGTGTTTTAAAAAAATGATGTATTTCATACTATTTTTAGTATTTTTTGCCAAGTGGATAATTATAAATGAAAATAGAATGGTTCTTTCGTTATTATTACTTTGCAAAATGTTACAAGGCATATAGCGAAAATTTATATACTAGCAGTAGAGCCCGACGTTGCTCGGGTGTAATGAAAGCTTTAATACTAATCCATGGTTCTGGAGCTCAGACTCTTTGAACGTTGGCACGAAAGACTAAAATGCAATAGTTGTTTCCAGTTAAAGCGAAACCGTAGACTGAAAGAAAAATGAATGGATGGAAATCAAATTTTGATTTCCTGGTATCGATATCAAATAAGTTTTTTCCGTCGTAAACTGAATTTTGTAGGCTAAATAAGTCCTCTGAGTCCGATTTTTTTGATTATCGATTTTCGATATTTATCTGTGGTACCTCGACACAAAATCTAGCTGAGCACATTCGCAGACGCTTATAGTACAACTGTCTAAATTTTCAAGAAAATCGGTTCAGCCGTTTCGGAGTCTATAGGTAACGGACACATGCACACACAGGCACACAGACAAAGTTCCATTTATAAATAAGTTTAGATATTAAACAAATTGTGTTAAACGATAGAGACAACATAGTCTTATATATTTTCTTTTGAATTTTTTCATATTTTCTGAAAATACATAAGATTATGTTGTCTCTATCGTTTAACACAATTTGTTTAAAAAAAGATGCTGCCAAAATAAAGGTACTTATATATATATATATATATATATATATATATATATATATGGGGGTGGGTATTTCAATTTATCTCTCAACAATAATATATGAATAAATCAAGCAGTATGGGAAATAATTAATCTGTGATACAGTTCATCGTTTTTGTTTAGGCTTCGTTGCCTATAACTCATTTTGCTTACCACCGCTGGCTATGACAACTCTCTTCATCGCTGTCTACGCCTGAAGTTCATGTTCATCTACAATCTGTCGTCACTCACTGGTTTTCACCTGTCCTTCAGCAAGTTAGTAAATTCGTTCTCTAAAACCGAAGATGATTGTTTTCTGTACGACTACGTGGTGTTAAGCTGATATTGCAATGTTTTGTATTTGACAAACGTATTCTTCATTTGACACGGAGAATAAAATAAATAATTATTGAAATTCTGAAAGTTTATTTGCTGAATGATTGCAGTATTTGTCTGCGTAGTTAGGACGAAAGGCGGTTCGTTTTGTAAGGCAGATAACACATGAATAATCTGTAATGTGATTGATACCGACCTGGCTGACCGCCTGCAGTATCTCACTCACCGGCGTGACGTGGCTTCCCTGTGCCTCTTCTATAAATACTTTCATGGCTTCTGCTCTGACGAACTTAAATCACTGGTGCCCACAAGATTTGAATTTGCACGAGATACTAGATTGGCAACTAGGTCCCACCCCTTTACAGTTAAACCGATGAAATGTAACCGCAATTTCTACTCCAACAGCTTCTTTCCTCGCACTTCCCGCCTGTGGAAGTCCCTACCGCATGCCTGCTTCCCCGACGGCTACAACCTCTAGGAGTTTAAATGTAAGGTCAATAGACACCTCCTAACACACTAACTCACACCCACTCTCTCCAACTCTCTCTCTCTATGTACATCCTAAGTCGTCTACCACATTCCTTCTGACATTTGCCATACCCAATCGCTCTATGTAACCCTCTGCGCTATAGTGGCAGTGGAATGCCTTGCTTGGGGAGACACGATTAAAAAAAAAAATATGCCCGCCATTTGTATAAAATGATCTGAAATGTGAAGTTTCAAATTAATAGCTTCATTGCGAGTTTGAAAATTACGACTGACACGAAAGACTCATTTCACAGATAAATATAAATTATACTAGTCTTCGGAGCCGGCATAATGATAAACAGAGTGGATGATAACAAAGTTATCCGGCAGGTGCACACCAGACTGTGAAGAAATTCGTAGACTTTGACTGTCTAGATGCAGGTTTGATAAGAGCAAGGTGATGTTCTTTATCACACCGATATGTATCCCGTCTAAGGAGAGAAGATATATCAACATTCATCTTTGCCAGACTATGACATTTATAGGAGTTGTGGCAGAGAGAAAATATCGAAAGGCAGAAAATGTCGTCTCTTAAATCAACTGACAAAATATATGAAGTTGATTATTTTGACGCTTTCAAAATAAATCTCTAAGGGAAAATCGAATAAAATAAATTAAAATGGACGAATATTCAGCTGCTTTCGATGGGCCTTACGGTTGGTAGAAAAACCAACGAGTACTCATGAATTGTGACTGCGCATATTGAGACATTAACAAGGCTGAGGCGATGTGCTGTCTTGTGATAGCATTGGCAACGGTGAATTTTTTTTTTTTTTAATCATTTCACCCCGAGCAAGGCGGAAACGCCACTGATGTGCAGGGGGCTACATAAATGTAAAAAGATTAATTAGAAAAGAGTGAGGAGTACAAACTAGTTAGAAAGGAACAATAGAAAGCTGAGAAAGCAGGTGCGATGACAGATACATAGGTGGAGAGAAAGGGAAGGTTATACGGGGGAGGGGAGAGAGCTAGAGTCCAGTGGTTAGTAGATGAGTATTGACTTTGCATTTAAATTTCTGGAGGTTGTAGCCGTCAGGAAAGCAAGAATATGGGAGAGAGTTCCACAGGCGGGAAGTGCGAGAGAAGCTGCAGGAGTAGAATTGTCGTCTGCATTTGGCTAACCTGACTGTGAATGGGTGGGACCCAGTTACCAGTCTGGTTGCACGAGTAAACACCTGTTGAGGAGGCATCAGTAACTTAAGTTCGTCTGAGCAGAAGCCATGAAAGTAGTTGAAGAATATCAAATTTCAGACTGACAGCAGAAACATATATTGATTTATGAAAGCTAACGTGGAGGATGTGCGTTGTGGTACAGTGGATATCGGCTCGGAACGAGAAACCGGGGAGCCGAGTTCGAATTCCAGTTGAATCCATTGTATTCACTTACGTGCAAATACCCTTGGGAAAGGTATTAATCCGTCTCTCCCTTCCAGTTATGGGTTAAATAGCAGGACAGATTGGGTTCTATAGCCTTGGTCGGCAACCAGTCTTTCGGACATGATCGCCCAAGCGTGTATTACGTATTGCACTTGACTGAATGTAATAGTTAGAAAATAATTAAAACATCTACTGGGTATAAAGTTGGGGATCACTTTTCGATTGTATAAAGTAATAAAATGATCCCCCACTAACTATTACTTAATAATATAATACATCTCTTGCCCCTCCTGTTTTTGGTTAAATAACAGGACAGATTGGGTTCTATAGCCTTGGCTGGCAACCAGTCTACCGAAGAAAGCAACAGCAACCTACTGCGGGATAATCTTCTGCCCAGTCAGTCATGTCTCTTTCGAGACCTGATCGCCCAAGCGTGTTTCACGTATGGCACTTAACTGACTGACTGACTGAACGTCCAATCATGACTGAAGAAGAATCCAAAAGCTTCCAATATGATGTTCTAATTGTCGAAGAAACCTAATACATATTTTAATAAAACAGATTCCAAAGACATTTAATTAGTGAGATGGGGGCATATTTTTGCCATATTTGCGCTGTGGGGCAGTGGATATCGGCTCGGAAAGAGAAATCGGAGATTCGAATTCAAGATGAATTCCTTGCATTTACTTACGCACAAATACCATTGGGAAATATATTAATCCGTCTCCTTCCTCCAGCTATGGGTTAAATAATAGGACAGATTGGGTTTTATAGCCTTGGTTGGCAATCTGTCTATCTCAGAAAGTAATGCCAACCTACTGCGGGATAATCTTCTGCCCAGTCAGTCATGTCTGTTTCAAGACATGATCGCCCAAAGCGTGTGTCACGTATGGCACTTAACTGACTGACTGAATATAATCGTTGAGAAATTGATTAAGGTTTCTATTGGGCATAAAGTGGGGGATCAGTTTTATACTGCTATGAAGTAAGAAACTGATCCCCCATTAATTACTACTAAATAATATAATACATCTCTTCCCTCTCTAGCTATGAGTCAAATAACAGGACAGATTGGATTCTATAGCCTTGGTCGGCAACCAGTCTACCGCAGAAAGCAATGGCAACCTACTGCGGGAAAATCTTCTGCCCAGTCAGTCATGTCTCTTTCGAGACATTATCGCCCAAGCGTGTATTGCTTATGACACTTAACTGACTGACTGACCCGTCCAAGCCAAATGCTATATTAGATGCTGTAGTGTGTAATTCATATGAAAAGAAAACGATGGATAAACAATTTCTAAAACTAGTTTCAGAAAATCTATTAATTATTATCTGTTGTCTCTACACCTCCACGTTCGTTATAATGATACTTTTCAACTTTTTATTCAAACTGTTTGTTCTAGTAATCTTACATTCTGTAATTGTAAGTTTAATAATCATCTCATTCTAAGCATTGCAAGACTGCCACTAATATGCAAGAATTTACAGTCAGAGAAAAACAAGGTACGGAGTATGTCAAAAAACATAAGTGATAGACGCGATTCAAGTAGAAAAAAGATAACAATAAACGTTTGCATTTTAAACTTTTTGTTATCTTAACATACAAAAATTTAAATACCTGGGAAGCGTTATAACAGAAGACGGAAAGTGCGACACAGAGATCCGAAGGCGAATTGACATGGCAAAGGAAGCATTCCAGAAGTTAAGTAAAGTATTAAGAAACAGGGAAATTTCGGTAGAAACAAGGAAGAGAGTACTGGATTGCTATGTGCTGTCCGTTCTTCAATATGGCAGTGAATGCTGGACAATATCATCAGAGATGAAGGAAAAACTTGAAGCCACTGAAATGTGGTTCTACAGAAGGATGCTGCGGATATCATAGATCAAACACGTGAGCAATGATGAGGTCTTGGAAATGATGGAAACAAAAAGGAAATTAATACTGAGCATCAGGAGAGACAGCTGATGTTAATGGGACACACAATGAGATAAGAGGGTTTGGAGAATCTGATACTAACAGGCCAGATAGAGGGAAAAAGAGATAAAGGAAAGCAACGGATAACATATTTGAAGGTGGATGATGGAACAAGAGTTGCATGATGTTAAAGGAGAAGGCGTGCTAAGAGCCACCATGGATAGGGAGACGACGAAAGCCATGATCCCCTACGTCCTGAAGGGACAGGGCACATAGAAGAAGAAGATCAGTGACACAGTTTTCCAGCCACTTAGCATGATAGGCATTGAACTCTTTGAACAACATGAAGGGAAATGACTTTGGCTATATTGTCAGAAATCTAGCATGCGGCAGTTTAGGAGAGTAAGGGGAAAAGTAGAGAAAGAAAAGATCGCTTATTGAGTTTAGCAGAGAAAGGCCGAGACACATATCAGATTGGACAGGAGATTAAAGAGAGATCTCCCTAGCAAGAGATAAATATTCGCTGACATAAACACCTAGGTCAAGCAGGTGGACATTGAAGTAACCAGGAATCGACAAAAAAGAGGAGAAAACTGTAATGTTGAGGTTAGTTTCGATGAGATCTAGTATGTCAGGGGACCTTTCGTAGAGGAACGATTCCACACTGCAAAAGTTGTTACGGATACCACAGATGTTAGAGAACATGATGTTGCGGAGTTTAGGTGTTTTTTGTTTAGCTGGTTTAGTATTATATCGTTGATTGTGTGTTGTCGGGGTTTAGAGTTATTTTGGTAAGGAGTAGATGGAAGTCGAGTAATGCAAGGAAGGGAACAGGCGCATACTGCAGTATAATCTTGCCCACCGAAGACACTTCCAGGGACACCCATCAACGCGCGAGATGACACTGCAAGAACCCTGAAACACAACCAGAAAACGACCAACCCAGTAGCCTCAATATGAAGAGACATCGCCACCATCCACACATATCACAAAAGACTGGCGACAGCACCACAAATAAAACCTTAAGAGAGGAATGAAACCGGGACTCTATTCCTAAACAGAAAACAAGGAATGAGCCATTATTCCTTTTCAAAGAAATTTTAGGACGTACGGACCAGGCAATACGAAAGTATATCTACACCTTTTGAAAATAAAACAAAATTTGAATTTAAAAAATACTAAGGTTTAACTTAGCACGTCAGAAAAACTAAGTATAATCCATTCAAGTCAGTTAAGTGTCACATGTGATACACGCTATGAGCGATCATGTTTCGAAAGAGATATGACTAACTGAGCAGAAGATTATCCAGCAGTAGGTTGCCATTGCTTTCTGTAATAGACTGGTTGCCAGCCAAGGCTATAGAACCCAATCTGTTCTATACTTTAACTCACAGCTAGAGAGGCAAGAGATGTATTATATTATTTAGTAGTAATTAGTGGGGGATCAGTTTATTACTTCATATCTATATAAAGCGGATCCCCCACTTTATGCCCAGTAGAAGCTTTAATCATGTTTCCAACTATTATATTCAGTCAGTCAGTCAGTTAAGTGCCATACGTGATACACGATTGGGCGATCATGTCTCTTTCGAGACATGACTGACTGGGCAGAAGATTATCCTGCTGTAGGTTGCCATTGCTTTCTGCGGTAGACTGGTTGCCTGTCACTTATCCCAATCTGTTCTATTATTTAACCCATAGCTGGAGGGAAGAGACGGATTAATACCTTTCCCAAGGGTATTTGCGCGTAAGTGAATGCAAGGAATTCAACAAGGAATTCGAACTCGGCTCCCCGATTTCTTGTTCTGAGCCGATATCCACTGCACCACAACGCACATCTATTACCGATTCAATAAAGGATGAAAAAATAAAAATGCTAAAGCGATATCTCTGAAATTTTCAAAAAAATAAAAGCTAATAAAAATAAGTATCTAAAGAGTAAAGTAATGAATTAACAAGAAAGGCAAATTTTTGATTTGTTCCCCGAAGGTCTTTACCCCTTCAAATCTTTCCAAAACATCCTTATTTCCGCGCAAATATATATGTTGAACTTAAATCAATAATTGTTTATTGACGAAACCTACCTTTTTAAAGCTTACAACCAGAAAAATATCGAACTTCTTTTCGCTGTTTATCTCACCCCGTAACCACGCTTCAAAAAATGTTATTCACTGCAGAATGACTTCACGCGTAGTTTGCCGATTTTTCGACAAATTTACTTCCTTTTTGCAATTACTACGCGGAAATTGAGTTCCGAAACCAAACAAATCGCAGAGTAATTGCTCACCGGAAGTAAATCGGGCGAAATAAGTATCCTATGCCTCAAGTCATTCAGCGGTGAATCAGATATGAGAACGGTGGTAAGAGGTGGGATATAATCCGATTTTTTTTTCTGGTCGATAACATGAAAAAAGGTAGGTTTCTTCAATAAACAATTATCGATTTGAGTTCAGCATTTACATTTTCACGTAATTAAGGAAGTTTAGGAAAGATTTGACGAGGGTAAAGGCCTTCGGGGAACAAATCAAAAAATTACCACAAGAAAACTTACTTATTACGAAATTTAACATTCAAGTAAAATAAACGTTAAGACTCGATATATAATTACAATAAAATGTATATTTAGAGTTCTAGTAAGTTGAAATATGAAACTTAGAAAACCTGTTAAAAATCATAAAACTATGGCAATATTAATGCAGGTTGATTTTTCTCGTCTTTTTTTTTTTAATCGACAAAGCTGGCGTTTGACGTGATAAGCACTAACAATTAAAATTATATTCACAGCTTTTACCAATTTTTGAGCATTTAGTAAAAAATGTAAAGAAATAACTAATTTTCGTGGGTTTTAGCCTACAAACTGACTTCGAAGTTTTAGTATTTCAATAATAAATCCAGATAAATCTTTGGCTTTTTAAATGGCATTTAAATTTAAGAAACTGCAAGAGGAAATAAGAACCAAGTGTGGACCAGATAAAGACGAATGATTCAAGAACAAATGTCCCAAAGAAGAGAGGTTGAGCAAGATTAATAAAAGAGAAATGCATAAAGAAAAAAGAAAACTGACCGGAGAAAGAACATGCTCCTCAAGAAGATGTATAAAATCCAAGGATGGAAAGATCATATTTGAGAAAGAGGAAATACTCCAGCGATGGGAAGAATATATAAAAGAACTGTTCCACGACAAGAGAGAACAAACAAAGATGCTGACAGACCGGGAATATTAAAATCCGAAGTGGAAGCTGCAATTGCCAAACTGAATAGGAACAAAGCAGCTGGACCAGACGGCATTATAATAGAGAAGTTGACAGCCTTAAACGATTTCAGTGTAGACAAAATTACAGAAATAATAAATTAAATGTACAACAGTGATGTAATACCAAATGATCTAAGCAAATCAATTTTCATAACTCTAAGTCAGGTCCAATCGAATGCGAACTTCACCAAACAATCAGTTTGATGAGCCACATTACTAAATCTGTTGTTCGAATCAGGATGAATAGAGCGCGAAGCTGAATCAGTCCGGAAATAGGACAAGAAAAGTGTGGTTTTGCCAAGGACACTGGAACAAGGAATGCAGTATTTATGCTTAGAATGCTATCAAAAAGTGTGATACAAATGAAAAAGGAAGTTTACCAAACCGTTCGACAAAGTACGTAAAAAAGGAATTGATAGAAATACTCAGCAACGTCGACATATTTGTCAAAGACATCAGAGTAATCAAGAACCTCTACTGTCAGCAAACCGCCAGTCTACGGACAGAAAACGAATTCAACAGATAATCAAAGATAGAAAGGGGCGTAAGACAAGGATGTGTCTTTTCACAAGATCAATTTAACTTGTACAGCGAGACTATTCTGATGACCTTAGAAATTATGCCACAATTCGTCATTGGTGGTCACAATCTGAACAACAGATACGCAGATGATACAGTGATGATAGCTGACAGGGAAAGAAAACTACAAGACCTCCTAAAAAAGGTAGTTGAAGAAAGTCGAAAGAAAGAACTACAAATAAACTATAAGAAAACCGAATGTATGGTCGTCAGCAAAAGGAGGAGCCCAAAATGCCAATTACAAGATGAAGATACTAAAATCAAGCAAGTACAAAATGTAAGTACTTGGGAAGTGTTCTAACGGAAGACGGAAAGTGTGACACTGAGATCCAAAGTTAAATTGGCATGGCGAAGGACGCATTCCAGAAGCTGAGTAGAATATTAAGAGGTAGGAAAATTTCGCTAGAAACCTTTGTTTCTAGCGAAATTTTCGCCTTCTTTGGTTGCTATATAATGTCTGTTTTTTTTTTAATATGGCAGTGAATGATGGACAATATCATCAAAGATGAAGGGAAAACTTAAAGCAGCTGAGATGTGGTTCTACAGAAGGTTGCTGCCGATATCATGGTTCAAAAATATCAGCAATGATGAGATT
This sequence comes from Ascarosepion bandense, assembly GCA_037127315.1. Classification (NCBI taxonomy): domain Eukaryota; kingdom Metazoa; phylum Mollusca; class Cephalopoda; order Sepiida; family Sepiidae; genus Ascarosepion; species Ascarosepion bandense. The sequence goes on along the minus strand of JBBBDQ010028927.1, from coordinate 20,553 downwards.
TTGGAAATGATGGAAACGAAAAGGAAATTAATATTGAGCATCAGGAAAAGACAGCTGAAGTTCTTGAGACATGTGATGAGGAGGGAAGTTTTGGAGAATTTGATACTCACAGGTCAGATAGAGGGGAAAGAGAGACAGGAGAAGGCAGCAGATAACATATTTGAAGTGTTTTAGCAAGTGAATAGCAGAGCGCGATTTTGGTCTAGTAAAAGGAGAAAGCGTGCTAGGAGCTACCAAGGTTAGGGAGACGTGGAAGGCCATGCTCGTCTACGTCCTGAAAGGACATGGCACATGGCAGAAGAAGAAGATTCAATAAGTAAATATTACAAAAATCCAACTCAGTGAATAAAATTTGTTACATCATTTGATGAATTGTATTAATAAAAACAAAAAAATATAAAAGTGTATATAACTTTTAATAGTACTGCTGGGTGAATAGTAAAAGACAAAATCAATTAAATTTCTATTGTTTATTGAAAAAAAATCTCAGTCAATCATTTGTCATACATGATACACACTTAAGATATCATGTCTTTTTCTATTCATGGCTGAATATTTTACTTTCAGTGTTAGACAAGACTATAGAACCCATTCTGTCCTACTATTTAACCCATAGCAGGAGGAATAAGATATAGATTAATACTTTTAAAAGGGTATTTGCAATTAATTTAACTGGAATTCGAACTCGGTTCACCGATTTCACATTCCGTGCCGATAGCCACAACGCACACCCCTTTATTGTAAAACATATGAAATCCAAAATAAAGCTGATTTTTTCCCGTATAATAAATAATAATGTGCCTCCGACGTGCATCTTGTCCATGTACAATTTATAAATCTTCAGTAAATTATAAATGTTACAAGACTGTGCTATCATCTCTTCACTAATCACCGGAATGAAATTCCAACGCTACGATTTTGAATCTAAACTTAATATTTAAACTCATTTCCTCAAATATCGGTAACAATTTTTTTATAATCATATCGCCCAAAGTAAGGCATTTTACTGCCACTTTGTTGCAAAGGTTAACATCGGAGGAAAGTTATGAGAAAGAGTGACAGATCATTGGGGGTGTCAGGAATTGGGTAAGAGAAGGATGAGAATACTGATAAGTGGAGTGGACAGAGAAAGGAGCATGAGAAAAAAGATGTATGTTAGTGAGATAGGAGATGACTATTGACTTTAAATTTAATTTCTTGGAGATTGTAGCTGTCGGGGAAGCAAGTAAACGGAAGGAAATTCCACAGGCAGGAAGTGCAAGAAAAAAAAGCTGCTGGAGTAGAATTTGTGTTTAAATTTTATTGGTTTCGCAGTAAAAGGGTGGGACCTAGTTGCTAATCTTGTGGCTCGAGTAAAATTCATATATAAGGGGCACCAGTGAGCTAAGTTAATTGGAGCAGAAGCCGTGAAAGTATTTGTAGAAGAGACACAGGAAAGCCACATTGCGCCAATGAGAAAGTGACTGTATCTGAGCTGCCACGACGAGATCTATCACATTACAGATTCTCCGTTGAATTTGTCAATGACCCCTAGGTGGATAGCAGGAGCACCCGAGCAGATATGGCAGCAGTATTCTATGCAAGGGCGGATGGTAGACTTGTATATGTGCAGGATTGTTTCGGACGGGAAAAACTTCCTGGCCCTACACAGAGAATCGACTTTCTTAGCGGCGGATTTAGCTATGGATTCTATATAGTCATTCCACTTGAGGTCTGTTGTGAGAGTTATCCCGAGGAGGCGCAGTGTTTTGCTTTCAAGGTGACTGGGCTGCTCCATGCTAATAGAATTTAGAAAAAATATTATGCATTTTTATTTATCATTCCAAAACTCAGCTTTGTAACTAACATCAAAAAATCCAAAATCTACTTGCTCGAGCAATTACACATTTATGTAGCAAACCTCTGAATAAGCTCAACCTGTTTCATCGTAATCATAACATGAAATTTACAAAAACTTACACAACTCATGCAGACTGACAATCCATATATTTCCGTGATTCTCTTCATAATTTTACCAAAAAATAGGAAGTCTTCTAAGGCACCGGGCACAATTAGGAGCATTCGGTCCACCTGGCTTGAAACAAGTTCTTAAAATTCGTTTTAGTATTTTATTTGTTCGGATATTTTATACATCAAAATACATTATTTCTACGGGACTTTATTTAATATATTATTTCTACGGGACTTTATTTAATATATTATTTCTACGGGACTTTATTTAATATATTATTTCTACGGGACTTTATTTAATATATTATTTCTACGGGACTTTATTTAATATATTATTTCTACGGGACTTTATTTAATATATTGAGTGATAAAAATATGTTTTCCTAAAATAATATAAGTAAATCAGAGTAAAATAAAATGTAATCAAGCGTAAAACTCTTGAAAGAAATTTCTTAATGTATTAAGCAGTTTCTGATGATTAGCCGGACATCTTCAGAAATTATTTTTCTTCAAAAAAGCGAAATAATGTTAATACAAATAACATTAGCCGTTTCCTTATAGGGAAATCTTTGGCGTTCATTGCCTGAGCAGTCAATACTACTTTTAGTTGAAATTTATAAAATCTATTAAAATTGATTTTGTATTAATTTCTTTAAACAATTTTTAGGAAAATACGTTTCGTAAGATCATTAAATGTTCTTGCAATTTCCAATAATATTGAGGTTTCATTCTTAACCTTTTATTCGAAATATTGTGAAATGTCGACGTCGTGACTCTTGTAAGTTGTAAACAATATTTACACACGTCAATGGAGGGCTGTTATTATTTGCCGATATAAAAAGAAGGGGGAAAATTCGTCGGTCTTTTGGAAAGGATTAAGGGGATAATCCATGTTATCCTGTTTAGCATTGGGTTTCTGCTTCCTTCTAAAATTTACTCATTCGCTGTTATCCTTGCTTCTTAGGGGTATTATCGCCTTGCTTGGTGTGATTTGAAAAATCGAATGAACGTGAAATGAACGCTAGGAAGGAATTTCAACACGGAGACATTCATTTATGGAAACTGATAAAAATGTGCATTTAATGTGCAGTGGATATCGCCTAAAAACAAGAAATCAGCAAAAGCCGAGGTCGAATTCCAGTTGCGCGAAAATACGCCCGAGAAAGGTATTAATCCATCACTTCCTTCCAGCTATGGGTTAAATAACAGGACAGATTGGGATTCTATTGCCTTGGATGGCAACTAGTTTACCGCAGAAAATAATGGCAACCTACTGCGTGAATATCTTCTTCCCAGTCAATCATGTCTCTTTCTGTTTCGAGACATGGTCGCTCAAGAATGTATCACGTATGGCATTGGCTGACTAGGAATTAACACCACATAAATTCACTACCGCTGTACATCTCAGTGTTCTCGACAGGCTCCTAAAAAGAATCAATAATGTGATAGGTACCGTCTTGGCGGTTCAACTCCAGCCACTTTCTCATCGATGGGATGAAGCTTCCCTCTGTCTGTTCAACAAATATTTTCATGGCTTCTACTCCGACTAACTTGAGTCACGAGTGCCTCGGCCACATGAGTTTACACGTGCAACCAGAATGGCAACTGGGTCCCACCCTTTCACATTCTACTCTCCCAGCTTCTTTTCTCGCCCTTCCCGCCTGTGGAACTCGCTTCCATATGCTTGCTTTCCTGACGGTTACAACCTCCAGGAATTTAAATGCAAATTCAATACCCATCACTTAACCATTTGACTCCAGTTCTTTCTACATCACCCTGTATATCTTTTCCTTTCTCTCTACCTTTGCAACTGTCATCACACCTGTATTGCCATACTTTTCTTGCTCTTTTTTCTTACACCCCATGTAACTGGTTCGTCTTTCTCTTTACTCTCCTCCTAGCTAATCTTTTACTCTTATGTAGCCCTCTGCACATCAGTGGCTTTACCGCCTTGCTTGGGGTGAAAGGATAAAAAAAAAATATATGAATTCTTTAATGCAAACAGAATCTTGTTTTTATTGATACTAGCAGGATACCTCAGCGTTGCTCGGGTGTAATGAAAGCTTTAAAACTAATTCATGGTCCTGGAGCTCAGACTCTTTGGACGTTGGCACAAAAAACTAAAAAGCAATAGTTGTTTCCAGTTAAAGCGAAACTGTAGACTGAATGAAAAATGAATGAATGTAAGTCAAATCTTTATTTCCTGGTATCGATATCAAATAAGTTTTTTTAGGCTCAAACTGAATTTTAAAGGCTAAATAAGTCCTCTGATTAAATGGTATCATGGCTGAGACTAAGAACTTAAATTATACCTACTTAGAGAGAAACCCGAAGCAAAAACTAAAATAAAAGGGCTGAAAAAATACAGACATACAGACAGATAAACAGACAAACACACAAACATCTTGCCTTATATATATAATATCGATTTTCTGCACTATTGTAAGAACTGCAACCTTGAAACTTCTAAATATCATTTCTTATGTCTTTGTCTATGAGTGTATCAAATTTGATTAAAATCGGACCACTCCTTCTATTACCCGATTTTTTCGATTATCGATTTTCGATATTTATCGGGGGTAACACGACACAAAATCTAGCTAAGAACACTCGCAGACGCTTATAGTACAACTGTGTATATTTTCAAGAAAATCTGTTCAGCCGTTTTGGAGTCTATAGTTAACGGACACACACACACACACAGACACACGCAGAGACAAAGTTCCATTTGTAAATAAGTTTAGATTATTTAATGCAAACAGAGTCTTTTTTTATTGATATTTTCCATGTTGTGCATATCCATGTAACATTGAACGTAAATATTTTATTTAGCGTTCCAGATTTCCAACAGTCAAATCATCAGTTTATAAACGCAGATATTCAAACATTTGAATTGTGTACTATATACTGATTCCCCATGAATTGAAGACCTTATTCTCGCATGAAATACTGATGCCATATATGGTCAGGCGCCCCTGCTTTTCATCTCAGTGTTCACGACAGGCTCCAAAGGAGAATCAGTAATGTGATAGGTACCGACTTGGCGGCTTGACTCCAGCCACTTCCCCATCGTCGAAATGTGGCCTCCCTTTGTCTGTTCTATAAATACTTTCATGGCTTCTGCTCCAACGAACTTAAGTCACTGGTGCCCCTGCAACAGGAGTTTACTCGTGCAACCAGACTGGCAACTGGGTCTCACCCATTCACAGTTAGATCTACGACATTTCTACCCCTGCAGCTTCTTTTCTCGCACTTCCCACTTGTGGAACTCGCTTCCATATTCTTGCTTTCCTGACGGCTACAACCTCCAGGAATTTAAATGCAATGTCAATTCTCATCTCTTAACCTCTTGACTCTAGTTCTTTCTACACCAACCTGTATATCCTTTCCTTTCTCTCCACCTTTGCAACTCTCATCAGACCTATATTCCCATCCTTCTCTTGCTCCTTTCTAACTGGTTCATCTTTCTCTTCACTCTCTTCTAATTAATCTTTTTACTCTTATGTAGCCCCCCTGCACATTAGTGGCATTACCGCCTTGCTCGGGGTGATACGATTAAAAAATATATATATATTCAAATAAATAGTTTAACGTTGTAGTAGTTTCCGCGATGCTTTATAAACTGGCTTTGTGCCAAACACGTCCGAAGTCCCCACAATTTAAATATCAGAAGGTTGAAGGTTGAAATGTGAAAGGATAAAATACCTCGTGTGTACAACAAAGCAACGATTTATTTACAGAAGGACAAAAGTGTAAGAAGAAAAATATAAGTGAAATTTTGTTAACTGAACCCTGTAATATATTTGCGAGAAGAAAAATGTTCATTGAGAAAATGCATGCAGTTTTGTAGTGAAAATAGTTCGTAGTAGTAATGTAGGCATTTAAAATGTTTTCAGAAGTTCATGGTTGTGTAGTAGCAAAATGTAAAGGCTTTGTTCCTTCCTATTTTTTGTAGGTTGCTACAGGTTACGAGAAAGAGAAGGTAAAACAAATAAAGGAGTGGAACTTAACACGTTCATTTTGTCATTGTGGTATCCTCTTTAGCGGTGTGGTGTGAAAATGAAGAAAAGGACGCTAGAAGAAGACGTCGAATGAAACCGTGATGTGCCTGCGTCCGGGTCGGCTTCTTGAATTTTCTTTCGTTACATTGCGATGAGGTCCTCAACTAACCGCTTCCAAGTCGGACTGACTCTGATGTTGAGTGACGTTTTTTTTTTCTTTTTTAAATCGTTTCACCCCAAGCAAGGTATTCCACTGCCACCATTGCGCTTGGGGCTACATAGGGGAAGGTAAATAGAAAGTGTGGTTAGATATAGGAAATGACAGAAGGGGGGTGATAGATAGTTTGGAGGATAGGAAGAGTGTTTGAAAGAATGGAAGCAGTTATTGTGTTAGGAGGTGTCTATTGACCTTATATTTAAACTCCTGGAGATTGTAGCCGTCGGGGAAGCAGTCATGTGGAAGGGAATGCCAGAGTCGAGAAGTACGAGAAAAGAAACTGTTGGAGTAGAAGTTGCGATTGCATTTTATCGGTTTCACTGTAAAATGGTGGGATCTAGTTGCTAATCTAGTATCTCGTGCAAATTCGAATCTAGGGGGCACCAGTGATCTAAATTCATCGGAGCAGAAGCCATGAAAGTATTTATAGAAGAGACACAGGGAAGCCACGTCGCGCCGGTGAGAGAGATACTGCAGGCAGTCTGCCAAGTCAGTATCGATCACATTACAGACCCTCCGCTGTACCTTGTCGAGAAGCCCAAGGAGAATAGCAGAGGCACTCGACCAAATATGGCAACACTATTCAATGCACGGGCGGATGGTAGATTTATAAATGTGCAGGAAATATTCAGACGTCGTTTAAATAGTGAAACTTCTCATGATGCCGGCTCCAGCGGCCTTTTCACATCTAGGCGTGAAAATACGTCATATGTGAATTTTCTGTTTTTAATCTAATCAGCATTCAGAATTAGCTTTTCACACTGACTTGTGTTTTTTTCTTGGTTTGGTTTTTCCAAAGTCTTTTGAATCCGATTTTGCGGTTGTGCAATTTATTTTGTGTTTTTTATTGGTTGATGGCTTATATAGGATTTGTATCCTATAATGTTAATAGAGGCTCATTTTTTTATTTATAGTTGTCTTATTGTTGTGTGAAGTAATGTAACAAAGAACTATATATTATTCTGTTAGCGATCGTGAATTCAGACTGATATCATTCCGTTCATCGTGGCATTTGAAGAGTGTACTATGAACAAATTCCACATAAATTTAGTACATTGTTCTAATATATTCTAATCAATAGTTTATTGTTAATAAAAGCTCGTTTTTGTTAGAGTTTGAAACGTTTTTGTGCAATTTAAAGAAATAATACCCGGTAAATGTTTTTTCTGTTAGTGACCGAGAATTTAGACAGGCAGATCATCAGTTTATGTGACGAGCTCACCGAGGCCTTTCAAGTGTGTGATATATCAGTCAGTTAAGTGCCATACGTGATACACGATTGGGCGATCATGTCTCGAAAGAGACATGACTGACTGGGCAGAAGATTATCCCGCAGTAGGTTGCCATTGCTTTCTGCGGTAGACTGGTTGCCGACCAAGGCTATAGAACCCAATCTGTCCTGTTATTTGACTCATAGCTAGAAGGGGAAGAGCTGTATTATATTATTATGTAGTAATTAGTGGGGGATCAGTTTATGACTTCATAACAATATAAGACTGATCCCCCACTTTATACCCAGTAGAAGTTTTAATTATATTTCTATTACATTCAGTCAGTCAGTTAAGTGCCATACGTGATATACGCTTGGGCGATCATATCTCGAAAGAGACATGACTGACTGGGCAGAAGATTATCCCGCAGTAGGTTGCCATTGCTTTCTGCGGTAGACTGGTTGCCGACCAAGGCTATAGAACCCAATCTGTCCTGCTATTTAACCCATAACTGGAAGGAAGAGACGGATTAATAACTTTCCCAAGGGTATTTGCGCGTAAGTGAATACAATGGATTCAACTGGAATTCGAACTCGGCTCCCCGGTTTCTCGTTCCGAGCCGATATCCACTGTACCACAACGCACATATGTGTTATATACAATGTTAATAATTTATTCTCATATATTCCAACGAGGATATTAATACCAATGGAAGTTCGTTTTTATTGAGATTTGATAAGTTGTACAAAATCATGTCACATTGAATAGTAACTACATTTCTTTTAACGATAAAATATTCAGACAGGCAAATAAATTGTTTACTTGCCCCATAAACCAAGGAATTTGATGTAATGACTATGTTCTACTTCTTCTATATTCCCTGTCCTTTCAAGACGTTGGCAATCATGGCCCTCCACGTTTCCCTATCCGTGGTGGCTCTTAGCAAGCTTTCTCCTGTTACTCCATGCAACCCCCGGTCTGTCATTCTCCTGCTCAGGCCATTCACATACATTATTCGCTGTTTTCCTCTGTCTCTTTTTCCCTCTATCTGGCCAGTCAGTATCAGGTTCTCTAAGCCTTCCTTCCTCATTGCATGTCCCAAAAACTTCAGTTGTCTCTTTCTGGTGCTCACTATTAATTTTCTTTCCGTTGCCATCATTTCCAAGACCTCATCATTGCTCACATGCTCGATCCATGATATCCGCAGCATCCTTCTGTAGAAACACATTTCCGCTGCTTCAATTTTTTCCTTCATCTTCGATGATATTGTCTAACATTCACTGTTGTATTGAAGAATTGTTTCTAGTGAAATTTTCTTGTGTTCTAGTACTTTACTCAGCTTTTGGAACGCGTCCTTTGTCATGCCAATTCGCCTTCGGATCTCTGTGTCGCACTTTCCATCTGTTAAAACACTTCCTAGGTACTTAAATTTTCGTACTTGCTTGATTCTAGTATCCCCTACCTGCATTTGGCATTTTGGGTTGTTCTTTTTACTGATGACCATGCATTCAGTTTTCTTACAGTTTATTTGTAGTCCTTTTTTTTTTGTCACTCTCTTCAGTTACCTTCTGTAGGTCTTGTAGTTTCCTTTCTGTGTCTGCAATCAGCACTGTATCATGTATTCATTCCATAAAACATCTGACATTATTCTTATATATTTCAATAAAGTTATTAATACCAATATAAGTTCGTTTTTATTGAGATTTGACAAGTTGTACAAAATCATGTAGCATTGAACGATAACTATATTTCTTTTAGCGATAGGATATTCAGACAGTCAAATCAATTGTTTACTTGCCACATAAACCAAGGAATTTGATGTGATTACTATGTACTCATTCCATAAAAAATATTACATTATTCCAATATATTCCAATAAATAGTTTCATGTTAATGGCCGTGCGTTTTTATTGATATTTGCCGCATTGTTGTTGTGCTATTCAGTGTAACAATAAACGTTAAATATTGTTCTTTCAGATATTGAGAATTCAGACAGTCAAACCATCAGTTTATATGACCCATAAACAGAGGTATTTTAAGTGCTTCCTATGTACGAGAATTCAGGCAAACCTACTATCAGGTTTTATGATATTGTAGTGGATAAGAAATTAAGAATTAAAATCAGCCTTCTTCATCACTTTTACAAAAATTCACAATGACGTGTGAAATACTGTTTTTTTCCGAAATAGAGAATGGATTTACTAACTACTTAAAAAAAAGTCGAAACCAGATTCCGCAAGTAGGTGCTAAAATGATTTTTGACCAATGGGAGCGACTTGTAAAACTTGGAAGGACTTGGCGATCCAGTGTGAAATTCAAAATGACTATATAAATGACCTCGGCGTCAGTCAAGAGTTAGAGATGGGAGCAGCGAAAGCGAGACACACATCTAAACTGTAACTTCAAAATTCAAGCGACCCGGACATTGTCCTCTTTCTCTTTCTCCTTATCTATTTCAACAATTACTACGAGAACATTTTGTACGAACTCTACCCTTAATCCCTTAATAATGTTTCTAATTGCACATTAACTCCTACAACTTATGTTAGTCTTTCCCTTTAATAAATTTCTATTTTAAAATGCAAAAATATATATTTTATTCTTACACTATTCCACACAATTCCACATATTCCAACCTGCCGACAACCAACCTTCTGATAACGATGAAAACCTTCTAATAATTCTGATGATGATAATGCTGGATAAAACTTGTAAGCTGTAGGGAGTTCGGTTATGTATGACACAAGGCCAAATCAAAGAAACTTTAACCATCTCCCCACACGGCTACAATAGGATCAATGAGGCATTTGAAGAGTGTACTATGTACTAATTCTCCATAAATTTCATACATTATAACGAATAAATATTCTAACGTTAATAGAGGCTTGTTTGTACTGTTGTGTTTTAGGTAAATATTTTAATTTTAGTAGTCAATCATTTTCACAGACAATTCATAACGAGTACAGTGAGACATTTTCAGTGTGTATTATGTAGTAAATTCAAATATACTTGATAAATTATTCTAATATATTTCAAAAGAGAGATTATTTCAAATAGGGTTTACTTTTTAGTTGCCATGTTGTTGTTTGTAATCATTTAACGCTGAACGTGAAATATTTTTTTTATTTTTGCGATCGAATATCCAGAAAGGCAAACCATTTGACTGATACACTGAGGCATTTGAAGAAAATACATTGTAGTAATTCCACATAAATTTATTACATTATTCAAATATCTAAGCTTATTTACAAATGGAAATTTGTCTGTGTGTGTATGTGTGTGTGTCTGTGTGTGTGTATCGGTCCGTTATCTATAGACTCCTAAACGGCTGAACCGATTTTCTTTAAAATTTACACATTTGTACTATAAGCGTCTGCAAGCGTTCTTAGCAAGGTTTTGTGTCGAGGTACCCCCGATAAATATCGAAAATCGATAATCGAAAAAATCGGCTTATAGAACGAGTGGTCCGATTTTAATCAAATTAGATACACTCATAGACAAAGATATAAGAAATGATATTCAGAAGTTTCAAGATTGCAGTTCTTACAATAGTGCAGAAAATCGATAATATATATATATATAATGCAAGTTGTTTGTGTGTGTGTCTGTTTATCTGCCTGTATGCCTGTATTTTTTTCAGCACTTTTATTTTAGCTTTTGCTTCGGGTTTGGCTCTAAGTCGGTATAATTGGAGTTCTTAGTCTCAACCATGATACCATTTACTCAGAGGACTTATTTAGCCTTCAAAATTCAGTTTACGACGAAAAAAACTTATTTGATATCAGAATTTGACTTACATCGATTCATTTTTCTTTCAATCTACGGTTTCGCTTTAACTGGAAACAACTATTGCTTTTTGGTCTTTCGTGCCAATGTCCAAAGAGTCTGAGCTCCAGGACCATGGATTAGTTTTAAAGCTTTTATTACACCCGAGAAACGCCGTTGTATACTGCTAGTTAGTTTATATGTGAAATATTTGTAATATGTTTTATATTAATTAAAATAAGCTGTTTTCTTAATGTCATTGTTGAATTCTTGTGATGAACTAGGGTGAGTTTATCATCATGATTTCTTTGTTAAAACGCAATGACCCAGCCGACTGCATCACAGAATTAAATACAATTTTATGCGTAACTATTGACAATCAACATGGCCGTTATACGACCCCTTCGCTCAAAGACCACCAAAAAGAATGGAGTTAATTCCCATCCTTCAAACCTATCAGTTTATTTACATTATTTTCTTGGAGGTTAGTTTCCCGATGTAGCATTTTCTGTGCCTGGTCCTTTAGAAACGTCTGTGGCGAACAAATACAACTAGAAGCCGATTAGACCCACTTTTTTTCAGTTCTTAAAATTAATCCTGCGATTTAAGATGAGATTTGCTGTTGATGGATGCCTCCGTTAGCAAGGAAAACGCCGCTGATATTTGATTTGCAAGTCGATTGCGAGTGATGTCTCTAAACGGTTATCGAAAAAACACGAGAACCTGTGCAAGAGACAAACGCAATAAAGATGCCGTAAAACGCAATGAAGATATAGAAAGATAGAGAATGACAAAATGAATAGCAAAGAAGAAAGAGGAGTATTTCCTTTGCTGAGAAAAAAGAAACAGGAACGAATACAATGTGAAAAGAAAGAAATAAAGAAGAAAGAAAAAACTTATTCAGCAAATAGATACAAAAGATTAAAAAAGAAACAAAAAAGATACTATAGCCAAATTTACTTTTTGGTACAATCTACAGATATCGACACTGCAGCAAAATTTGGCCTTTTTCAATATACACCAACTTCATCTAAGATTTTTTCTCATTTCTATTCTGTTAATTTCTACACATAGTTTGCTGGTTTGGTACAATTTCTAAGGCTTTCTAGCCTCAGGAATCAGATCAAACTATGTAATTTATAAAAATGTCTTTTAGTAGACCACACGTTTCTTTTGCTGTTGAACTTATATCTTAAACTTCTTCCTTCGTTTCGGTTATAATCCGTTATTGTAAATCGCCTGGAGTAATCATCTAACAGAAAGCGCTCAATACAAAGTTAGAGCGAACTTAATAGTACCTAATAAGCTACCTAGGTTTCTCCTAAACGGATCGTCAGGGAAAACTGGCTTTCCCTGACGATCCCGTTTAGGAGAAGCTTAGGTAGGTTCGTCTGGCACATTAGGCTCTATTATATATATAACAGCCTATTTTGTAATAGAAAGGACATATTTACGCCCGGCGATTGAGCGCTCTGAAGAAATTTTAAACTTTATAAACAGTAGCTATTCATCGCTATTTACGCATCGTTCATTCAGTGATGAATTTAAACATTCTCGGCTATTGTCGTGTGTTTACATTTAGTATATAACACGCTAAAATCTGCCTTCATCTACTAAGTAGCTATAGCTTAGAGGTAGTATCGCCGACTGAGGTTAGGTAGCCGGGTTTATATACGCTCTCACACCCTGATTGAGCACTCAGGAAAATGGTAAACTTTGATAAAACAGTAGCTACTCTAGCATCTACGCATCGTTCATTCAGTAATGAATTAGAACACTCTCACTACTGCCGTATGAATACATGATATATCATACACTAAAAGTCTGCCTTCTTCTATCGAGCGCCCATAGTTCAGAGGTAGAATTTCCGACTGATGCCAATTCGATCGAGTTTCAATCCTGGGTAAAAAGCAATCGGATGTCTAACCGTACTGATGCACTGTGATACAGCGAAACAGATCTGTCTACGGATGACTATATATACATATACATATATATATATATATATATATATATATATATATATATATATATATAATAGAACCTAATGAGCCGGAACTACCTAGGTTTCTCCTAAAGGGATCGTCAGGGAGAGCTTTCCCTGACGATCCGTTTAGGAGAAACCTGGGTAGGTTCGTCTGGCTCATTAGGTTCTATTAAGTTCGCTCTACCTTTGTATTGAGCGCTTTCTGTTAGATGCTTATTCGTGTCGGTTTATTTTCTTTTTTTCTTTGGGTTTTGTGCTGATTTCTGTCCGAACACTTTTGACAAGCTCTCATGTCCTAAGCTCTGTCTTTTTAATTTTTTTAACCATTTTTTCCTTCGTTTGAAAGTTTTCGAGACGAATATAACTATATCGCCGACTGACGCCAATTTGGTCGGGTTTCAATCCTGGGTTAGGAAGCGACCGGAGTCTAAGCCGTAGTGATGAGCTGTAATACAGCGAAACAGATCTGTCTGCGGATGACTATAGTATATATATATATATATATATATATAGTTGTTACAATAGTTTATAAAAGCATAGTATCACTACACAAAATTTTTCATGTTTCGGAACAGAACTACTCCTCTTTGGGTGATATATGGAACTGAAAATAAATAGTGGAAACGATTTAATTTTGGAAATCTGAGGTGTAAGTGGTGGTTGTAGGGAATTGGAATTTGGTATGTCTAAATATGCCAAACAAACAAACCATTTACCCAAATGCACATTATTATACCACGGACAAACAGCGCGCACCACAAAGTGACCAAGGTAAAAATAGATCTATCTATCTATCTATCTATCTATCTATCTATCTATCTATCTATCTATCTATCTAATGTAAGTGTTATAAACTAATGGATATACATTCCGCAGTTTGTTATTTACTTTTAAAAGTGCTCAATACAGAAGTGTTCAGTACAGAAGTGTTCAGTACACCATCATCAGGCAGGAATTTTTTATTTATTGAAAAGGAAATTCAAAATAATAAAATTAAACTAAAAATGATAAAATTTATCATATTAGATGCTTATAGTTAGGTTGTATGTTATTATATTTTAAAAGAATTGTGTGTGTGTGTGTGTGTGTGTGTGTGTGTGTGTGTGTGTGTGTGTGTGGGTGGGTGGGTGGGTGTGGGTGGGTGTGTGTGTGTGTGTGTGTGTGTGTGTGTGTGTGTGTGTGTGTGTGTGTGTGTGTGTGTGTGTGTGTGTGTGTGTGTGTGTGTGTGTGTGTGTGTGTGTGTGTGTGTGTGTGTGTGGGTGGGTGTGGGTCTGTGGGTGTGTGTGCGTGTGTGTGTGTGTGTGTGGTGTAAAGTTACGTAAAAAATTACGGCAAGGTGTAGTCATTGCAAATGTGTCAAAAAATTCAAAAAGAAAAGGAATGCAACTAAATCTACCGTATTATTTTTAGGAGCCAAGATTTGAAAAATATGAAAAATTAGAACAATACAAATAGAGAATATTCGTCTTAGAGGGTTTTGTTGATATAAAAAATCATTTTAAAGAAAATACGAGGCTCATTCATTAAATAAGGTGAATTTTTTGGTATGAGGACTTCTACGGGGGTCATTCAAAAAATAAGATGAATTTCTCAGTATAAGGACTTCTACGAGTGTCATTCAATAAATAAGTTGAATTTTTCGGTATAAGGACTTCTACGAGAGTCATTCACTAAATAAGGTGAATTTTTCTGTATAAGGACTTCTACGAGGGTCATTCAATAAATAAGGTGGATTTTTCGGTATAAGGACTTCTACGAGGGTCATTCAATAAATAAGGTGAATCTTTCGGTATAAGGACTTCTACGAGCGTCATTCAATAAATAAGGTGAATTTTTCGGTTTAAGAACTTCTACGAGGGTCATTCAATAAATAAGGTGAATTTTTCGGTATAAGGACTTCTACGAGCGTCATTCAATAAATAAGGTGAATTTTTCGGTTTAAGAACTTCTACGAGGGTCATTCAATAAATAAGGTGAATTTTTCGGTATAAGGACTTCTACGAGCGTCATTCAATAAATAAGGTGAATTTTTCGGTTTAAGGACTTCTACGAGGGTCATTCAATAAATAAGGTGAATTTTTCGGTATAAGGACTTCTACGAGGGTCATTGAATAAATCAAGTTAATTTTTCGGTATATATCGAGATATGTTTAGATTTATTTTAGAGTGCGAATGATTTTATGATAGCAGTAAGTAGTAATTTCATTACGTTGGTTAAATAAGTTAATTCGAGACGATTTAGTTATACGGATTTTTCCTGCTATAGGCTGATATTGCAATCACAAATCTTTGAGTCTAGTCATTGGAACAAACCAACGTATATCGATAAAAATGTACTGCAAATGTAATATGATAATGTAAATAGTACCTCACATCAGAAGTATAGACTAATAATCTTCTTAGCTGAGTTGGTTGGTTGTTGCAAATTAACAATATGATCTTGTTAATTGGGTTGGGTGCTCAATAGAAACGAAGAAAAGAGTTCTAGACTGCTACGTGATGTCAGTTCTTCAATACGGCTGTGAATGCTGGACAATATCATCGAAAATGAGGAAAAAACTGGAAGCGGCCGAAATGTGGTTCTACAGAAGGATGCTACGGATATCGTGGACTGAGCATACAAGCAACGACGAGGTGTTAGAAAGAATGGCAACAAAAAGGAAATTGATGCTGAGCATCAGGAAGAGACAACTGAAGTTCCTGGGACATGCAATGAGGAAGGAGAGCCTGGAGAACCTGATACTGACTGGACAGATAGAAGGAAGGAGAGACAGAGGAAGGCAGCGGATAACATATTTGCAGGGTCTGATCAGGTGGATGACGGAACGGGGGTTGCCAGGAGCAACAGAAGCAAACATACTAAGAGCCACAAGGGATAGGGAGACGTGGAGAGCCATGCTCGCCCACGTCCTGAAGGTACAGGGCACATAGAAGAAGAAGAAGATTGTTGGAAATCAGTAACATCATCTTGTTTGCTGGTTAAGGAGAATATCAGCTTTTCGGGTAGGTTGGGAGAGTGTTGTAAATTAATAATATAATTTTTTTTAGGTAGGCTGGGTGATTGACTCATATCAATAAAATCATCTTATTAACTGGGTTGGGTTATTGATACAAATCAAGCTGGAGACGCCTAACTTCAATCAATTATGCTGGAGCAAAACAACCTGCAATGCTTAATGCACTGATCTCTCAAGCCGTTGACAAGGGTTTTGAATCTTGTTCAACAGGTGCGAGCTTGAACCAGAAGTAATCTTCTTCTTCTTTTATGTGACGTGTCTCTTCAGGACATGCGATCATGACTCTACACACCTTTCTTTTTCAACACTTAGGCTCGTCTTTTTGCAACCTTTCCTAATCCCTTTCCTGCAGACACAAGGATATTATGTAGGTTATCAGGGTTTTTTTTCTATCTCTTGCCTTCAATATGTCCTATGTCGAATTCTACAAGCACTCTTTCCTCATTATGTGCCTAGTCCTTGATATGACGATAAAATACTTACAGCAGCAATGTTTCTGATCAGGAGATTGGAGATTTTGAACGTTGAATCATCTTAATTATTGTCGTTCCTAGGTTCATCCTGACCTAGAGTGGTAGCAACTGTAAGGGTCGTAGTTTTAGGCAAATAGTGCATTACCTAAAAAAAGATTATGAATGTTTAAAAATACATGTTTATAGTAAAAATTTCAACAATACATATTTATAGCAAAATAACTAATACATTTTATCTATAGTTGAAGGCATATAATTGCGTTTAAAATATATTTAGTTGAAGCCATAAGATTTTGTTCAAGATATTCAGATTTTGGCGTTAAATAACTCACATAGATTGATATGCAGCTAAATAAAGTCAAACACTTAGCCTCATTATGTATCCTCGAAGCTTCAGTTGTCGCTTTCTGATTAGAAGTATAAATTTATTTTTTCTTTCTATTTTCTTTAAATTTGATCGTGACTCACATGTTCTGTCCATGATATTCTCAGATTACTACCGTAGTGTGGTACTTTATTTTCACGATACCGGGTTGGCCGATGGTTTCGTGATTACCACATGTTCCAGGCTGGTTGTTCTCTGATCCCTTCCGCGCCTACGTTGCTTCCTAAGATCCGGGAAAGTGGGGGAGGGATACAATTCAGTCGATGGAGTGTTGAATTTGGCGTCGGAGTAGAAGAATAGTTGCCACACCATCAAAGAAATGACAAAAAAGCGTTTGTTATAAACAGTAACAAACGTTTATTTACACAGATATCTAATAATTTTTATCAAGGTAAAACAAACACCGCGAAATGAGGGGTGAATGTAGTTGACTGGCGGAAAAGGTTTCCTTACCTCGAAGAAATCTTAACTGCAATTAGGCAGTGTCAGTGATGGAGAATAAGGTGGCAACAGATTCGGTTCTGGGCAGGGAAGAATGAACCGACTCGATTTTTTTTGCTCTGGGTGTTCTCTATTTATGGGCCCGAATCCTGAATAATTAGCTCCTGATTGGTCAGCCAATATGGATTACCGGCCAATTGCTACCGTCGTAATAATCCCACTGGGTTGCATCTGATTGGTTGCATCTGATTTGTTTAGATAATCAATTAGTCGCAGTCATCGGGGTGGGTTAACAAGAATCAGGCCCTGTGGTTGGTTGATCAATTATTTATTACCTTGTGTCATACTTGCACTCAAACCCGGATGAAGCGACCCAACATGTTTGACACACTCAAAATATATTTATATTTTGAAATTAAAGTAATTTTTGACAGGTCGTCACACCTGCAGAGTGTTTTGTTTTAGTGACAGTTTATCGGTCAGCCTTTTCTGCTCGGGTCTGGATATCTTTATACTTAATGACTTCGGTTTACTACACCTGGCTCTTAAAAATGTTGGATACCCAGAATGAACTTATTTTTATAATGGTTTAATAAAATAATTATTATCATGTTTAATTAATTATCATTTAATTAATTTTCATTTAATTAATTTCGCCAGTCAATTTATTGACACTGAAATGAAAGTGTCATAATAGAACCACATGTTTGTTACTTGGGGACTTTTCTTTAAGTGTGAAAAGATTGACCAGCAACAAGGTCCATAGAGGGGGGCCAATGTTACATAACAATTTAGCTGTCTTTTCTTTGTTTCTAATGGAAATTCCCTGTTTTTTATACTTTACTTAGCTTTACAAAGGTTTTTTTTCCGCTACTGCAAAGAGGCATCTGATTTTGCTGTCGCATAGCAGTATTTAATTTTTGATAAATATTTGCAATATCAACACTTCGATAGATTTCAAACCAAAATGTAACAATATCAATTTACGTCTCTCCGTCTCCTGCTTTGTATCCGTATGAAAGATGCCACTACATCTGCGCCCCTACTCTCCTGGAATTCACCTCAACTTCCTGTTTGCATGCCTGATTAGGCCGGTGCAAAAGCACTTGCAATATCCAAATCAGACCGCACCAGATCGATATATCAATATATCCAGTGGCAACCAACAACACATAGCTATCACCACCGCTTCCGCCATCACCAATATGAGTGAGTTTGATGTATCCCCAACCCGACCCACTAGATGTTGCCCCTGCCATACACTCCCCGCTGTTTATATCTGCCATCTTTATCTTTTCCTCTCATCCAACACGCTTTCCTTTTCGACTTATGTCTTCCTCACCTTCCTGCTCACCGTCTTTCAAATTGTCAGACTCGGAATAGCTGACCGACTTTCCGTCTGCCTTCATTCGTTCATTCTATTACTTTTCCGCTCCCCCTCTTCTTTCTATCTTTTCATTAATCATATCTTTTTCATTTATATTCTTTTTATTCATTAGCTACTCTTACTTTTTTGATTCTTAACTTTGCGTTTTTCATTCATTATTTTCATTGTTGCTTTTGTTTCGTTTTCAATTTCCCATATGAGGTAAAGAATTCTTTCTGGCCAAATCACTTTATTTATAGCCTCATTTTGGTCTTTATTTATAGCCTCATTTTGGTCTTTATTGATAGCCTCATTTTGGTCTTTATTGATAGCCTCATTTTGGTCTTTATTGATAGCTTCATTTTGGTCTTTATTTCTGGCCTCATTTTGGTCTTTATTTCTAGCCGCATTTTGGTCTTTTAGACTCATTTTGGTCTTTATTTCTAGCCTCATTTTGGTCTTTATTGATAGCCTCATTTTGGTCTTTATTTCTAGCCTCATTTTGGTCTTTAATGATAGCTTCATTTTGGTCTTTATTTCTAGCCTCATTTTGGTCTTTATTGATAGCCGCATTTTGGTCTTTATTGATAGCCTCATTTTGGTCTTTATTGATAGCCTCATTTTGGTCTTTATTTCTAGCCTCATTTTGGTCTTTATTGATAGCTTCATTTTGGTCTTTATTTCTAGCCTCATTTTGGTGTTTATTTCTAGCCTCATTTTGGTCTTTATTGATAGCCTCATTTTGGTCTTTATTGATAGCTTCATTTTGGTCTTTATTTCTAGCCTCATTTTGGTCTTTATTGATAGCTTCATTTTGGTCTTTATTTCTAGCCTCATTTTGGTCTTTATTGATAGCCTCATTTTGGTCTTTATTCTATCTTGTTTATCTTTCATTTCCCGTCTTTTTTCATTCTATCTTTAATTTAATCTTCTTTCTTCTTTCGTTTTTTCATTCGTTGTTGTCTTTACTTTTCATAAGTTTCTCAATTACTATTTCATTCATTCATTCATTAATTCATTAATTCTCTTTCTTTTTTCTCGTTCTTAATCTTTTTCTTTTTATGGATTTTTCTTTTTTTCCTGTTTTCTTTTACTTTCTTTATTCCGGTACCATCTTTTGTTTCCATTCCTATACTGTCTTTTACACGCTTTGCGCTTACTTTCACACAAGGCTACGCGGACAGATTTATTAGTGAAGATTGAACTCTCTTCATAACCAAATTAAGCTGAATTTTGTCTGGCACAAGGTCATCAGTAAAGGAGCTAAGGCAACCCATTAGATTATTAGTTAAATGCATTAGAAAATAGAAAATGGAATATATATATATATATAGTTTATAAAGGAAAACTCAACACGTCATATTAGTTATAAACTATAGTTCATTTCAATTTATAAAATTCATATCGCTCTGGTTAACACCCATCGAGCTCTCTATATGGATTTACCTATTACTAATTTATATTAAACAAAAATTGTTGGATCATCCTCACCGTTTACTGACTGAAAACTATACCTATATATATATATATATATATATATAATCCATTTTTTCGCGACCTAGATTTCTACCATGACTAGTGTCTTCAGGCGATTTGCAAATATTCAAAAGTTCAACAACATAATTTTATTGAACCCTTTTTAATACAAATGTGCACTGGTCTAGCCTTATTATGACCAGAAACTAAGTAATTAAACAATCAAGCAATCAATCACTCAATCAATCAATATATATATATATA
>JBBBDQ010028926.1:785000-806925 GCA_037127315.1 Ascarosepion bandense | reverse complement strand
CGACAAATGTTATACACGGCGGAAGCAGGGAGTTTAAGCTAAAGGTTTAATAAAAACGGTTTCAGTGAATACACTTGACTTTCTATCTACTACAAACTGGAGATCACGGCTAATGAACAGTCACTAAAAGCTTTAATCGACACGGAGACCACATAAAACTTGCAAATATTGCAAAAAACTTCACTGAAAGCCTACCCCTACCTAAAAATAGTGATGACTATCTTATCTCTTTCCATACATGTACTAACCGGCAGCCTGTCGCGTACGTTAGGTCTCGTCCGTCTAGCCCTGGCACACCGTCACCGGCTTCTGAAGTTCGATACTTTTGCACGTCGTCCGCCGTTTGACGTTTACCGTTGCCATTGCCACTGCTGCTGCCACCGCCTCCGAACGAGCTGACAACGACTGCAACTACGACGATGCCGCGAAGCAGAATCAAAAACTACGAGGATGTGCGTTGTGGTGCAGTGGATATCGACTCGAAACGACAAATCGGGGAGCCGAGTTCGAATTCCAGTTGAATTACTCGCATTTACTTACTCACAAATACTTTTGGGAAAGGTATTAATCCGTCTCATTCCTCCACTTATGGATTAAATAAAAGGACAGATTAGGTTCTATAGCCTTGGTCGGCAACCAGTCTACCGCAGAAAGCAAAGGCAACTTAATGCGGGATAATCTTCAGCCCAGTCAGTCTTGTCTTTTTCGAGACATGATCGCCCATAGCGTGAATTATGTATGGCAATTAACTGACTGACTCTTTGCTTGACACAAAACAAAGGGTAATTTATACCAATGAGCAAGATGTCTACTTATGCTAAATTTATGTAACGACTTAATATTAGGGCATAATTTTATGCGTCAACATTCATTAATAGAAATACCCTTTAGAAGCTCTAAGCCAAACTTTATAATATGCGGTCTAGACGCCATGAGAATGCCGTACCAAACATTTTTAACAATGTAACATCCAATTGTAAAGCAGTAGCTAATAAATACAGAAGACACAGCGAAGAGGTTATTTTTTTTATTCAAATTGAAGTTGCTTTTTTGTTGATGGAGGGTAATATCAAACTAAGTCATTCGCCGCAGAGCGCTCAAACCTTCTTATTTTCTTCTACACATAAGAAAACCGAATGGTAATCCACTATTCCCAAACAATAAACCAGTTTCTTTTCTAGATGCTTGCACTTTGCCAAGAACAGACGAAATGATACAAAAATAACTCAGAAAAACTATTTAGTACCTGGACCTCAAAAATATATATAATTAGGTATTTTCTAAACATATACTGTTAAATATAAGAGACAATGAATGTCTAGTATGTTTAATCATGAGCCGTTCTAAACGTCGTATTTCAGTTGAAAAGAAAGGCAAAAATTCTCCAACATTTGGATTATTTTTTATTAAGTTGATTCTCAGCTTTCGGCTCACATGAGCCATCCTCAGAGACGTTATTAAGACGGTACCACAATAACATCCACCATCACAAAGCAAACATAATAACAAAACTAAACCAGCTCATTTGAAAACGCCCAAACCTGTCTGCATCTCTTTCACTAACATACGCGGCATCCGCACCAACTTCCCCAGCGTAGATTCTTTCCTCCATAATAACTCACCTGATATATTAGCCCTATGTGAAACTAATCTTAACCCTTCTATCCCCTCATCTGAGTTCTGCGTTCCTGGCTACCTTCCCCTCTTCAGGAAGGACTCCAATGTTCATATGTATGGGCTTGGTGTCTATGTCAGCGAACACCTTCCCTTAGCTAGGGTGTCATCTTTTGAATCCCCAGATCATTCTTTCATGTGCTTCCGCCTCTCACTTCTCAGCTCTATTAGCTATCTCTTCTTTCTGTACCGCTCTCCTTCCTCCCCTGACTGTTCGTTACTTGACATCATTTCTGACAATATTGACAAAGCCATTTCTACCCATCCCTCTGCCCATGTATTCGTGTTTGGTGACTTTAACGCCCACCACACCAAGTGGCTGAAGAACGCTGTCACTGACCCTGCTGGTGTCCACACCATGAACTTTTCAATCACCCAATCCCTTACGCAAGTAGTGGACTTCCCTACGCGTTTCTCCGACAACCCTAACGGAAGGAACTCACTTCTAGACCTCTGCTTCACTTCCATCCCAGACTCTTGCACTACCAGACAACTCTGCCCACTTGGTAACTCTGACCACACTGTAGTGTCCGTCAATATTTCACTCCACTCCCGCCCGACCCATGAATCACAGACAAGTAGAATATCATACTGCTATCAAAGAGCAGACTGGGATTCGTTCCGAGACTTCCTCTGTGACATCCCTTGGAACAACGTCTTTAGTCTTCCCATCGAAGAATGTGCATCCGAGGTCTCCTCCTGGGTTAAGGCTGGCATTGATGCCTTCATCCCTGCGAGGAAATTCCAGCTTAAATCTCATTCGTCTCCATGGTTCTCACCCGCTTGTTCGGCTGCCATTGCCCACCGGAATCATTTCTTCCGACTTTATCGTAACTATGCGTCGGAACAAAACAGGCGCCTTTTCACTTCAGCTCGTAATAAGTGTAAAAGGGTACTTAACGAAGCTAAGATGTTGTTTGCTGCCAGAATGAAGCAACGCATAGCATGCTCTAAATTCGGCTCTAAAGACTACTGGCGACTCTGTAAAAGAGTACTTAACAAGAGCAAGTCCACAATACCCCCGCTAATCAACAAATTTGAGGTCCTCACCTCCCCAGCAGATAAGGCTGAATGTTTTGCCCGCAGATTCTCGAACAATTCGAGTCTGGACTCGTCTGGAGTTTTTACACCCGACTTCTCACCTAGAACCGAGGCACAACTGAATGATGTCCACATTACACCTTCGCTTGTCTCTAAGATAATCTTAAAACTTGACCCTCACAAAGCGAGCGGTGGTGACGGAATCCCAACCATAGTCTTAAAGAAATGTGCCCCTGAACTCTCCTCTATCCTTTCTAAGCTCTACAACCTCTGCCTATCTGCTTCCTGCTTTCCTGCCTGTTGGAAATCTTCCTCTGTAGTTCCTATATTTAAAAACACTGGAGAACCCTTTGACCCTGCAAATTACCGCCCTATCAGCCTTCTTCCGATATTTGGCAAAGTGTTCGAAGCCATTATCAACGCCGAGGTGGTTCAGCATCTCACAGCACACAGGCTCCTCTCGGACAAGCAATATGGTTTCCGCTTCACCAGGTCTACTGCTGATATGCTAACGACCATCACCGAGTACATATACCAGGCACTCGACAGGAATGGCGAAGCTCGAACCGTTGCATTGGATATATCTAAGGCGTTCGACAGAGTTTGGCATGCTGGCCTTCTATGTAAACTGCGGAGCTATGGTATAACTGGACATTTGTTTCAACTAATCCAGTCATTCCTCTCTAACCGCACAATGAAAGTGGTATTAAACGGACATGCCTCTCAGAACTACCATACAAACGCAGGTGTCCCCCAAGGCTCCATCTTAGGTCCTACACTCTTCCTGATATATATTAATGATCTCCCTGATTCCATAAGAAGCCAAATAGGTTTGTACGCCGATGACACCACAGTTTACTCTCGCCTCCAAGAAAAATCTGGTGTAGGCGTCAAAGCTAAACTTGCAGCCGAGATTGAAAAAGACCTCCAATCCATATTGGACTGGGGTAAGAAATGGCTAGTAAATTTTAATGCTTCTAAAACGAAGCTACTGTCAATTAACCATCATCGACAATCTCACCTACCTCCCATTAGCATGGACCAGGCTTGCCTCCCAGAGAGTAAAACACTACGCCTCCTTGGTCTCACACTTTCAGCGGACCTCAAATGGAATGACTATATTGAATCCATTGCTAAATCCGCTGCTATGAAAGTCGGTTCTCTGTGTAGGGCCCGGAAGTTTTTTCCGTCTAAATCTATCCTGCACATTTACAAATCTACCATCCGCCCGTGCATTGAATACTGCTGCCATATCTGGTCGGGTGCCCCTGCTGTTCTCCTCGGGCTTCTCGATAAGGTTCAGAGGAGGGTCTGTAATGTGATAGATACCGACTTGGCAGACCGCCTGCAGTCTCTCTCCCACCGGCGAGACGTGGCTTCGCTGTGTCTCTTCTATAAATACTTTCACGGCTTCTGCTCCGATGAACTTAGATCACTGGTGCCCCCTAAATACGAATTTGCACGAGATACTAGATTAGCAACTAGATCCCACCCTTTTACAGTGAAATCGATAAAATGCAGCCGTAACTTCTACTCCAACAGTTTCTTTCCTCGCACTTCCCGACTGTGGAATTCTCTTCCAAACGATTGCTTCCCCGACGGCTACAATCTCCAGGAGTTTAAATGTAAGGTCAATAGACACCTCCTAACACACTAACCTGCTCCCATTCTATCAAACACTCTTCCCATCTGCCCGACACTCATCCTCGCTATCCTTACTCATCTGTCACCTTTCTCCTGACATTCCCTATGTCTATCCACTCCTTCTCTTTACCTTCCCCTATGTAGCCCCATGCGCAATAGTGGCAGTGGAATGCCTTGCTTGGGGTGAGATGATTAAAAAAAAAAAAAAAAATCAGCGATATTGTGTTGACATAAAACTCCGCTAGGCAACGGCAATAGTTACCAAAATTAACAAAAGCAGTTCGCAAATTTGCAATACGATTCTATGACGTCACACCGCGTGATAGCGCGAAATGACAAAAGAACCATGTACTCAAATGCAATGTAATGTGCTATGACCAGATTTAATTGTGATTTTATTAAGTGTGGGTTTTTGGGATTTAATGTAGGTGGCCTCCAATATCTGAAGGTTTTTTTTACTGTGTATGAGTAAGGATTATTGTATTGTTGACTAAAATCTGTCAGATATTACCTACATGTTTATGTTTTTCTGAGGAATATTGTTTAATTGTACTCTGATGAGGTATTTATAAGTCGTTCAATGCAAACGTCAGACTTTATCAATTTCATAGAATAATATTTGGCGTATTTAAAGCTACTTTTCAACAAGTGATAGACAAGATACTATCAAAATAGAACTTGCAAAAAAAGATATGCGTACATCAATAATGTAACCGTCTGCGCAAAAAATAGTGCGGAAGATGACAAAAATTTCAGTTTATTCATGGCAGCTGTTAAAATGAACAAGACGTCTCTTAACCAAGACAAGTAGTATTTTCGGCATAAGAATATAAAAACTACTTGTATCCAGAACGTCTGAAACGATTACCCAGCCTACCAGCCCCAAAAGATTTACTTGCTCTACACTATGCTTTAGGAGTATTAGAACCTATATTCATTCGAGTCTTTTTCGAAAAAAATCCACCCTCTAACAACTGTATCAAAATTCCAGTTATCTCGCATAGCAGAGAAATGTTTTAATGCGTTAAAGACGCGCAGCGCGAAAGCAGTCAATAATACGCATGATCATACACCGAACATGAAGACAGATGCCTCAGAATGCGCCATGGCGTGCTTTTTAAGACAGATACCTAGAATCTTTCTCCAGAACCCTGTCTAAATTAGCACGTAGGAATTCTGCAACAGAGAATTTATCCTCTGCTATTGTTGACTCACTTAGAAAATGAAAGCTTTATTCAATCGGTTGAAATTTTATACTAATTACAAGTCAAAAATTAGTTGCATTTATATTTATCTCGACAACTATCAACAAAATAAAAAATAAGATAATAGCTAGGTTGAGGATAGAAATGTTGTGTTGCTTCTTTGATTGAACATACCTCCTGGTAAAGAAAACGCAGCTGTAGATGCCCGCTTAGGTGCCTGTAGATCGGCTACTAGCAAAGACGAATGAAAGAAATTACATAACGCGATGTGCCAACTCAAGTGCTACACGCATGATTCACATGACAAAAATCAGATAATGTTCCTTCTCAGTATAGTTTGTAAAAGTTATTAACAAATCATTTCAGTCTGCCAGTAAAAATAAATCCAGGTTCCACCACCATAACAGCATGGTTATCAAAGACAAGCAAACCTGCAAAAAATCTTATTGAATTTTAAATGTATGCTATTGTCAAAAACTCGCAGCAAATACAACTTATCGCGGGTTCATTTCGCGATATCCTGCCCAGATGTATCCTCTTCAACGGTCATACAAGTAGTTTAATCAGTTTTTAGCGTCGTCTACATACTCATTCAGAGATAGGTTTTTCATATATGTCCTAACTGCGATTCCTGCAAGAGTAAAGTGCACCCGTAGGTAGAACAACGCCATATAACGCTTAATTCAATGGCCAATACCAGAGGTATGAGGAAACAATCTAGAAAATGTTTGAATGAACAAATATTGATAAAGAGGCACCTTTAAAATCCTGCCTGCTATTAGAACCCTGCTATACACAGCCACTACCTCAACAAACATGAACGAGTCGTCGTATTTAAAAGAAGTTTCACTGAATTGTCCTTATATAATTGGTGGTTATCATGGCTCGAACATTTAAGCAAAGATGAAGTTTTGGAAAGAATAGAAACGAAAAGGAAATTAATACTGAGCATCAGGAAGAGACAGCTAAAGTTCCTGTGACATGCAATGAGGAAGCAGGGCTTGGAGAACCTGATACTTACAGACCAGATAGAGGGAAGGAGAGACAGAGGAAATCAGAGGAAATCAGCGTGTAACATACTTGACTGGCCTGAGCGGCTGAATGGCAGAACAAGGACTGTGTGGTGTAAGGAGAGTAAACATTCTAATAGTCACCAGGGAAAGTGATAGGTGGAAGGCCATTGTTGTGGATTCCGGTTGAGGAACCACACAAAATAATGAGCAATTAAACAGATATTTGAGATAGAAAAATAGTTATATTAAACGTAAAGATACAAACTGGAACGTAGGTTAATAATCCAGGAATGTGATTACGGAATATATATATTGAAGTGAAGCCGTGCTGTAATTAATATGTCCGTGAAATACTATTCTGGCTGAGTGGATCTCAGAGTTACTATGACTACTGATACGGTATTCCCTGTATAACTTGGGTATCGCTCGGTAACTTACGGACTACTTACGGTAGTCATACTGTTCTGACGTGTCTTACTATGGCAGGAGTATATGTAACCTCAAGTCGAATTCATTAAAAAGGTGAGATCCCACAACAGCCATGATCGCCTACGTCCTGAAAGAACAGGAAGCATACAAGATGAAGAAGAATTACTAGATTCCAACCTCCCATAGGCGCCTGACCGTTACCCGTATAGACGAAAAGACACAGTCTCACTAAACTACTTCGCTCTAGCAGGAGATGAATCGAGACCTCTAGATGTAAGCGAAGACTGTTCCCAGGACACCCCAACAAATTTTGAAGAGACTGAAAAATCAGACATCGTCTTCTAATAGAGATTATGAGGAACACTTGAGCTCTGATGCATCAAAGGGACTTCTCAGAAAAGAGCACACCTAATAAACGATATTTCAGAGGAAGAGCAAGTAACACGTAGAGTACGAAAATGCAGCAAGTTTAAATACAGTTCCAGCCAGAGAACGAGAAAGAACTCCATCATGCTTCTGGCAATCCTCCACGGTCTCACAGACGGCAAAGTATTCCTGCTCTCTTCAAAGATTTCTTTTCTCGGTAACATAAGACAGGAGGGAATATGGTATGATACATTTTCACCATTAATGGATCTGCCTGATTGTATATATTCAGGAGAAATCTGTACGCTTTCAGAATTCATTAAAGCTTACTCTGATCGAATCTACTGTTGCCATGAGACTGATGTATCTTTGTCGCTAAATGAAACGTTTGTGTTGGAAGATCTGTTATATTTTTAGTTAAGTCTCATATTTAGTTTTTACTTTTTACTTCATTTTGTGAAAGATTTATTTTGAATCTTCTTTTTCTCCTTCTCCGTCTTTTTCATTTTTTCTGTTAGTTTAAACTTCAGTTTCTCTTCTCTATTTGTGTATATTGTATTTTAATTTTCAGGTTCTTTTAATTTTCAGCTCCAGTTCAAAAAATGTTTTTCTCTGACATCTCTTTTGCTTATTCTTTGCGGGTTTTCTTTTTCTACGTGATACTTTATTTTTTAAACTGTTTTTATTTTTTATATTTATTTATAAGGAAACCATTTTACTTGTGTTGTGTATTAAATTTATTCTTTTAATTTTTTCAAATCAAACCTTTTATCCCCTATCTTTTTGTTACCCTTTATATTTTTTCATTTCTATTAATTATTTAATAATTTAGTTATTTCATTATTTTTAATTTTGAAATGGGAAACCTTTCAGTAAATATATTCTTTTTTATTTTTTTACATTAAATGTTCTTGTTTCTTCTGTCTTTTTGTTCTCAGTTTTTCAATGTTTAATTTGTTTTCATTCTTTTCAAAAATACTTATTTTAATTTGTAACATTTTATCCGTCAAAACTCTTTTGGGTAAACTAGTTTTGATAGTTCTTTTTGTTTCATGGTCTTTTTCTTAATTTATATTTGTTTTAGAATTTGTTGTTTATTTAAGTTTTTCGTTAAAAAAAAGTAATTTGAAGTCACCAAAGATGACCGATAAACATTGTTCAGAAAAAAAAACAGTACCTTGTGCAAAAGAAAATCCCACGATAAAAACATACACACACACACACACACACACACACACACACACACACACACACACACACACACACACACACACACACACAATCAACTGTGACTACACGCTGAGAAAGTAGACACTGCCAAAAAATTGACGACCTATGACATACATAAAGAAGTATGGAGGACAAGAATAACCAACATCAAGAAAAAGTTTTGCCAAATGTCTTCTGTAAACACATAAAAGACAACAGCAAAGGAAATACAAAAGTATAGTGGCAGGAGACTAGCACTTTTGCTAGAAGTCCTCACAAAATTGCATAATCCTGGAGTGAACCAAGAGCTACCAATTCATATAAAGAAGATGTACTCTTGCTAGTCTTTCAGGATTTCAGAACATTGAAAGAAGAATTGTGATTGTCTTTGTGCCAAAAAACTGTCGCTCCCCAAAAAAGATAATATCATTGATAAGGGGAGTTAAGCAACAAAGAAATAAGGGATATTACATGTAAGGCGATAGCGAAAACGTTTCCAGGTGAAGCATATTAGAGGAAGTTCCATCATAACAACTGAATATGGGCAGGTGAAGAAACACGTATCATTATTTAATACTTAGGTAAGCATTTCTGTCTGGATTTAATGGACTAGAAAATGGGGGTCATTGTGACCGGCTGAAAACTAGCTTGCTTGGAGAGCTTGGAGAGATTTCATCTTTGGCAATGTCTGATATTTTCGTCTCTCCTATAATAGAAATGCTCTCGGTTGGATACATACGGCAGCCCCTATTTCACAAAAATTCTTTTCCTGTGGTGCAATTGCGGAGAATAAAAAGTGGGGATGTAAGGTCTTTCGTAAGCCTCAAAAAAGCTCCAACTTTCATGACATCTCTCCCCAAAAACCACAACGGCAAAAGGCACAAACAGCCTCACTCTTTTTACCAGTTCCAAGACTTATTACCCGGACAACTATGCAAAAATTAACCGAGAACAAATATTCTGTAACCAGCTCATTTCAATGCCGATTTTGCCGAATTATCCCGACTGAAGCTGCGGGATGCCACGGTTTCATTACAATAACTTCAATGTGGAAAGCACTGAAACCAGATGTCTGGGACAAACCTCCGATATCAGATGGTCTTTCTTATGAACCGTACTTGAGGCAGTCACCCGTTTTTCTTCTCTTGCTAGAAATGATTTACAACAATGGAATAAGGCAAAGATCTATAACTGAACATTTTACTAGAGTCAAGATCGTTTTACTACGCAAAAACAAAGACTCTGGTGATGGTTAACATTCGGCCTTTGACAGTCTTAAATACATTGTTGAAGGTTTTAGCAAAGATTTTAGCCAACAGTTTTCAAGCTGTTCTGACTAGACTGATTGGCTCTGAATAAACATTTACTGTAAAGGGCAGAACTATTCATTTCATCCTTCATATTTTACGCTTCTTAGTCGAGCAATTCGACAGTGAGGTCGCGTTGATTAATTTAGATCAGTCCAAGGTATTCGATACATTTGACCATCGTTGTTTCGAGGATAACCTTTCAACCGTTGGTTTCGGGTTGTAATTTCGCCGTTGTCTCGTAAGACATTTTATCAGATATTAGTGAGAAGGTTCGTTCAAGATGGTACGATTAGCTATCTCCGTTCAACGAATCAGGATTCTCTCTCAGTAGGACCTTGGAAGCATGATTGAAATGTTTTACTAACGAAGAGGTTTCACTCACATGGCGGATGATACGAAAGTGCCTTCTGGGTCGGAAGAAAAACTTTTTTCAGTAAGCTTGGGAAATTCTCTAAGCTTCGTCCACTGCGGTAATTCAATTGAGACCATGAATCATACATTCTTCCATTGCAAAATCGTACGCCCGTTGTGTATATATATTAAGGATAAAATGGTTTTCATGCTGTGCAGAAAATTATTTGTTCTCCAGGCCAGTTTTGTTTGTAGAAATGTTGTAACGTTGTTGAATAATTCTGAGCAGTATATATTATTGTGCTTACGAAATGATATGTGAGGCGGATCATTGACGAAGCCAAAGAATGATATCTATGAAGACGAGAAGTTTACCTCTTGCGAAATTATTTTGTTGTTTAAACATTGTCTTAATTTCAATTTCAAAATGGAAAGGCCACATCTACCTCGATCAGAATGTTTTTTCATAATCATATCGACCCAAGCAAGGCGTTTTACTGCCACTGTTTTGCAGGGGGTTACATAGGAAGAAATTTATGAGAAAGAGTGACAGGTAATAGGGGGTATCAAGAAGTTGGTAACAGAAGGATAAAAATACTGATGAGAGTTGGGTGAACGGAGAAAGAAGCATGAGAGAGAGGATGTAAGTTAGTGAGATAGAAGATGAATAATGACTTTACATTTAAATTCTTGAAGATTGTAGCTGTCGTGAAAGCAAATAAATAGAAGGGAATTCCACAGGCGGAACGTGCGAGAAAAGAAGCTGATGGAATAGAATTTTCGTTTACAATTTATTGGTTTCACAGTAAAAGGGTAGGACATAGTTGCTAATCTTGTGGCTTGAGTAAATTTTTATATAGGGAGTACCAGTGAGCTCAGCTCCTCGGAGCAGAAGCCGTGATAGTATATGTAGAAGAGACATAGGGAAGTCACATTTCGCCTGTGAGAAAGTGACAGTATCTGAGCTGCCGAGTCGGGATCAATCACATTATAGATTGTCCATTGGTTTTTTCTAGGATATCTAGGTGGATAGCAGCAGCACCCGACCAGATATGGCAGCAGTATTTAATGAAGCATTTGTTAAATGAGGGTTGATTCTTGTGCGTATCTGTTGAATGAAGGCAGCTTATTTTTAGTGGCGTTTTGATGCTTGTTAGCCATCAAAATATTGGGAGCCCTGTATTAAACAATGAAAACCCTGCAAACAATAGATATTTGGTTTAGAATTGTTTTTCTGCTTCAATTTTTACGCAAATTTAACCTAGCTAAAAAATGTATGCTCAGTGACCTCTATTTTGTCCCCTGTTACTTTAGTTAAATCCACCATCTTCTCCCCCGAAAGGTGGTTAGAAATGTCTTTTCTTTGATCGATGTGGGACACTTTTCGTTTTCCGATTGTGTACTTTCGTAATTGTTGTCGTGTATCAATGAGGGTGTAGTTGTTCTTGGGGTTGGTTGAAGGATTGGTTTTTCATTAGTGCAAATACAGCATTAATTTCGGCCAGTTACCTGATATTTCTCCGACAATTAAGGATTGTGGGGATTCTGTTATTAACATCATTTTGTTTAATGTTTACTATATAAAGTATTATGAATATAGTAAATATTCAATAGGGTTTCCATTTTAAATGTTGTCCTTCTGTTCCTCCCCTACAGAGGTATATTGTACATATTGGATGAGTTAGGAATTTTTAGAAAATTGGACTTATTATGGTGCTTATAGTAAGAATGGTAAATAAAATGTGGTATTTTGATTCAACGATTATTGCATAGTTCGGTTGGGTCTATGATTGTGGCTAGGTATGTTTAAGGTACTGCTGTTATGTAAGAAGAATTGGCGATACCGACATGTGTGATCGAACAAAGATCACTAAGCAACAATCGTTACTTTTGAATGAATTGAGGCTACTGAAATCACGTGACCATAAATATTTAGTACAACAAGATTCAGGCAGAAATCTGAGTGTGTCCTGTGTTGTGCATCATTCCATTTTTTTGCGTCATTGAAGATATTGTTCTGATGGGATAAACCGAAATAATTATTCCGAGATCATTATTTTGTATTATTCAAAGGATTCGTTTAATATTTTCACTTTACATTAATATACCAAGATATTATAACTCGCTAATAACGAGTTACCAAAAGTTCCCTTCAAAATAACGTTAAGAAAAACTAACGTTGTAAAAATACAAATGATGAGTAGTCTTTCCCATTTTCACTTTTGGCCTTGTGCAATATTTTCTTGTATTTTAACAAAAATAGATATGACTACAATAAACCTTAAATTTATGCCAATAAGAATTGTTTCTATCAATTCTACATCATATAGGATAATAAAATTTATTATTGAAATAATTGCTTAAAATGTAGATAATCTGTCAGTCAGTTAAGTGCCATACGTCAAACACGGTTGGGCGATCATATCTCTAAAGAGACATGACTGACTGGGCAGAAGATTATCCCGCAGTAGGTTGCCATTGCTTTCTGCAGTAGACTGGTTGTCTGCTAAGGTTATAGAACCCAATCTGCCCTGTTATTTAACCCATAACTGGAAGGAAGAGACGGATTAATACCTTTCCAAGGGTATTTGCGCGTAAGTGAATGCAATGAATTCCACTGGAATTCATACCCAGTTCACCGATTTCTCGTTCCGAGCCGATATCCACTGCACAACAACGCATATCAGAAAATGTATATAATAAGAACGTATAAGAAATGCTTATAAAAATGAGATAGTTTATTGTGTAGAAGCAACTGTTTTAATAAAAAGAAACATGGAATCTAAGGAGATAAAAATTGAGTAATTAATAGGATTAAGAATTGGGACGATTAAGATTAATGAAAAGCATTTAAATGTAACTTAATAAAAAAGTAAATTTAAACTAAACGAGAACAAATAGCGCAACATCTTATTTCATGGCCAAAACAAATATTTTACAGTCGGTGTTTGTCTTAGATTAAATATTCTCCAAGATAAAACATCAGATTGAAAGATAATTTTGGAGACGATCTTCTATATGTGTTATCTGCTCAATGCAAGAAATGTTAATCCGTATTTCTCGTTATAGGTCCTGATTAATAGGAGACATAATTTAGAGTGGCACGCTAAAGTAAAGAAAACAAATACGATTTGTAATGATAACGAAACCGGAAGACGGAGACTTCCTCGTAGGCTAATGCTTTAATCCACGCACACTTTCTCTTATGGAAATAACAATTTCATGTTAAGAAAATAAAACAAACTTTCTCTTTGCCTGTCTAAAAAATAATTAATTTATAGTGCATCCGATGATATTTCATTATTTTTTTTTTATAATTTCGAACGTTTTTGCTGGGTTCTATGCATACATTCAGTTAATTTGATTTTAAAAAATTAAATAAAAAGTAACATTGTATAATCTGTGTTATTAGAATTAATACGTTCAGTTTTGCATTGTTATAGGATTGTCTAGCGGTTCTTCTGGACCGTTTGGGTCGAAATAAGACATCTGAATTTCCAGAAAATACATTTCTATAAAAGCACTAAGGTTGATTTCTCATGGGCAGCACGAATTTGTTTCTAATCGGATACTCTAAGCTAAAAACTACGTTAAAGAATATCAACAGCACATTAAAATATATAAGAAAAGATGCCACATCAATTTATACCGGGTTTGAAGTACACATGGCACAAACACTGAATATTGAAATTTTACGGTGTCTTTTAAACGCATACCTACGTTGACAAGCATCTACGTAATTTACGTAAATTACGTATATCTACGTCTGTAGCAGCGGTTTTTAATATTCTTGTTTCTTCTTTTTTTAAATTTTCAGAAGAATTTTCCTTATAAATTCGGTTCTTCTACACGGTTTAATTTTTCATACATTGTCGAGAAGCATCTACAATTTTGCGGCATTTTTTGAATAAGTGAACACATTATTCGGTCTATGGAACACAATTTCAGACATGATATAAGATGAAATATATCCGTGTTCTAAAACAGGGATTTTCCTGAACGACTATTTTTCTCGTTGTACTTATAGTACAGACAGTTGCTTCCTGAAGTCAAGTTGCTTCTTCATCCGGCTAACCCAAAAACGCGGCAAATCAAGAAAAAGTAATAATTTCTACTTTAATAACTAAGCCATATCGACAATACTACAAGAACCGTTTATGTATATTTTTTCCATCGCTATTTAAACCGTGGGATAGTAAATATTAATAAAGTTTGGGAATTAGATATTTCATACCAGTTCCACAAATTAACGTTCAAGTACACGCATAAGTCATGATTCATATTGTTGATTTATAAGAAAGACAAGTATTAATGATTTAAGAGATTGGACATAACAGACTCTTATCCAACATGATTTTTTCTCTCCATTTAACTTTGTACCATTCTACACAAATCTTGAAAATATAGGGGTAGTGTGAAAACACTAACCTCTATCAATTGCATAATGAAATGTCGGAAATTATTTGAAAGCAAATATTTCGAATTCTGATTTTTGTGGTGAGCAAATATCACCGTTAAAATTGTTTTTAATCTGTATTTCTATATTTAGTTTAGTGTCGTACGAAGTTCTAATTCTAGTTGAATTTGTTGCATTCACTTACGCACAAAACAGTGGGAATAGTGTTAATTCCTGGGTAGATATATAGCTATGGGTTAATTAACACCACAGATTGTAGTCTTTGGCCATGGTTGGCAACCAGTCTACCACAGAAACCAATGGAAACCTACTGCGGGAAAATATTCTATACAGTGAGTCATGTCTCTTTCGATAGTTGATCGCCCAAGCCTGTGTCTAGTATGGCACGTAACTTACTGTCGTACGAAATAATTATTTGTAAAAGAATTTTAATCATTTTACCCCAATCAAAGTGGTACCGCTACTGATGTGCAGGGGGCTACGTAAAGAGCTAAAGTTTTAGGCAGGAGGAGAGTGAAGAGAAAGACAAACCATCTACAGAAGGTGAAAGAGAAAGGGCAAGAGAAGAATGTGAGACAAGAGTGAAGACAGTTGCGAAGGTAGAGAGAAAGGAAAAGAACAAGATACACTGGGTGATGTAGAAATGGCTGGAGTTAAGTGCATAAGAGATGGAAATTATTTTTGCATTTAAATTCCTGGAGGTCGTAGCTGTCAGGAAAGCAAGTATATGGAAGAGATTTTCATAGGTGGGAGGCGCCGGAAAAGATGTTGCTAGAGTAGTTTTATCGTCTGCATTTGATTGATATAACTGCAGAAGGGTGAGACTTTGTTGCCAGACTGGTTGCCCAAGTAAATTCTTGTAGAGTGAGCACCAGTGACCTAAGTTTCTTCAGAGCAGAAGCCATGAAAATATTTATAAAAGAGAGATAGGTAAGTCACATCCCGCCGATGATAAAGTGGTTGCTGTCGTGCTGCCAGGTCGGGACCAATCACATTACAGATTCTCCTTTGGAGCCTGTCGAGAACATTGAGATGAACAGCAGGGGCGCTTGAGCAGATATGATAACAGTATTCCATGCAGAGTATCGAAAACAAAATGAATTTGCAGACAATGTAATGCTTCGGAGGCGAAAACAAGAAATATATTGAAGAAAAGTTTGAAAACTTAGATAAATTGCTGAAATCTTTGTTAATGGATAGTGAAAACGGAAATAAAGAGATAATCCTGATAGAAAATGAAAATGAAAGAAAGAAATGAGAATCAAGAACATTTTAATTCTGACTTCGTCCCAGATGTGCAAGTAAACTAACAATTTTTGATGGGATTTTTTATATGTTATATTACTGTTGAAACCTAGTAGTTTTGGCGTAGTCGCTTGACACGATTATTTACTGTCAAAACTATATATCTACCCACACACACAAACACACACAAATATATATATATATATATATATATATATATATATATATATATATATAGAGAGAGAGAGAGAGAGAGAGAGAGAGAGAGACTGAGTGAGATCGGAACGATTGTGCACTCACGTTTCAGGGGTTACCAGAGGATTTTCGCAAGAATGGCCAATAATGGACACTGACTTTAGTGGCTTCACTTCTAGAAACGCAACAAAAGAATGAGTACATCATCAACTGTCTGCAATCATTTTTAGCGCATTATTGATAAGGCCGGAATAACACTTCCCTCGCACTTTTTAATGCTAAGTGCTTAGTCATTGATTTCTTTTCTTTTTCCCTCTTTCAATAAAGATGGAAACAGATCAATAAATAATTTCTTTCAGCAACAAAGGCGGTGCCATTTTGCTATTGGCAATAAAATAGAATGAAGGATAGTTTCAAGGATGTGACTTTTTCATTGAAAATCAAATAACTCAAGAAATATTTCCCTAAGGATTCAATAAAAACAAAATATTCGTTAATATTTCAAAATTATTTCTCCAATGATTTCCACTATATTAAATATATAATTAATAAAAAACACAGAAAGTGTTTTCATGGCGCTACGTCTAATTTAAAGTAATTCTTGAAAAAAATTATTCTTTAAGTACAGTGTCTTTTCAGGACGGAGGCGATACTGGACTTCTACTTGTCTCTGCGCCGGCCTCTTTACGCTCTGAACAATTTTCCTCATGGTATTTTCACCCCGCTCATCTACTTACTAAAGCTTAGCAAGTAAGTCTCGAACTGCATTCTCCTCCGGCTATCCGTTCTGTGAGTATTAGGTTCTTCAAATCTCCTTCCGTAATATGCGTCACAGAAACCCCAACTGTCTCTTCCTTATATTAAAAATGTTTCCTTGTTTTGCATCTTCTCCAACACTTTGACGTTGCTCATATAAATTTAAATTAAAATAACTTTTCACCATGGAATTAGAAGTAGAAACATATTTTTGAAAATTTCTAAGACAAAACATTCTTATACATTTGGTTCTCTTGCGCTGTTTGAATTCCTACTTTGGTAAGTAGCTTCTGCTATTTTCAAGTATTGCCATGAACATATTTTTATATTGCTATGAATATTTTTCTATAAAAGTCTAT
The DNA here is from genome assembly GCA_037127315.1 of Ascarosepion bandense. NCBI lineage: Eukaryota > Metazoa > Mollusca > Cephalopoda > Sepiida > Sepiidae > Ascarosepion > Ascarosepion bandense. The sequence goes on along the minus strand of JBBBDQ010028926.1, from coordinate 789,711 downwards.
TTTTGTGAATATATTTGTCTAAAAATGTAATTTTATACTTTCACAATATTTTGAACCCAGTTTAGAGATATACTCTTTGCTTATCGCTGGGATCATAACAGGTGCTACCAATCCGGGTTAGAGTGGGCCTGGGAATAACAGCAATTAAGAGGTGGTTCCATGCTCCACATAACTTCACAATCACAGGTCTTTCTGCTGGATGCAGTTTACAGTCATACGCAGGACCAGGCAGAGTGCTGAAGATTTAATTCAAAAGTACAGAAGGTGTTGTTAGTAATCGAGTATGTCTATATTTTACAGTTTCTTTATTGTGACGATAAATATTCACACTTGCCAGAGTCAAATCGTCCAAAATGTTTTGCTTGTCGGGCTGCTGTTTTATAATGGATATGTACTTAAGCCAGGCTAGACAGTTCGTCATTTCGTCAGCTGTATCCTCTACTCTCTTGCGAGAGTAGAGGATACAAGCTGACGAATAATAATTATGATTTATGCTTAATTGGCACGAGCCGAGGACTCGTATAATAATAATTGTTATTTATGCTAATTGGCACGAGCCGAGGACTCTGAATGAGAACAAGTCTAACTGCAATGATTTGTGCGTTGGCAAATGTTTGGTCAATAAAAAGAGTCTGGGACATTGGCTGGCAGTGCTGTTGGGACCGTGGTGGCGTGCACTGGTATAGAGGTTCGTATTAACTTACGACTCTATTTTTGTCTAGAAGCTGAACTCTAGCTTCGAACCTACCAATAAAGCAAGCGGTGCAATTACCAGTATCTACCGAAACGTGAGAGAAATACACTGATTAACTACTTTTATTTAATTAAACTAAATCTTATCTAAAGTTTTAAATAATATGTGATTGTAAATCTAGCCATATCTTAGCACTGAAAAATTTCTAATTCCACATTTTTTTCTCTGGACAATATCTTCATAATTTAATATATTGTATTTATTTTTCTGGTGGATAGCTTAGCAAAAAGAATTTAAAAAGTGTTTACTACATAGAATAGTCAAATCTGTTATAAGTATAATCAACAGTAGTGTGGATCCTTCATATTGCTGGCTAGCATAAACATATCAGCCAAAGCGAATGATGTGGTTGATAATCACAATAAGGTACGCAAGCTTATTGCTAAAGATGACCTGAAAATTTAACAAAATATCTCCTAAAACTTTATTTGAATGCATGAATCTGCCTTAGAAATAATGGGGAAGAGACGATCAAATCTCGCACAGCACACTTCGATGGGAAGAATGAATTCATTTAGCAAACCAGTTCGAAAGAAATTAATATCTCTCAATTATTGGACGAAATTACGCTCCAGCTAACTGGCGAGGGTGCCTCTATAAAATCGCCTTAAATAATACGATACAGAACTATTCAATTATTATTTCCAACAAAACTGACTACAAATAAAAAACATATAAAAATAGTCAGATAACAGCGGATTGGCGTCAGTACACTTAAAACTGGCTAATCACTCAATAAGTAGATTCACGTGTGACAGCTGCCACCTGACTGTCATCTAGCGAATGCTTGCCCCCCACCCTCAAAATACTGTTATAAATGGGACATAGGTATTAGAACGCTGCATCCACGCAGAGAATTAGTAAATTTTAAACGAGAAATGTAACGGATGAATGTCGACTTTATGGAGTATGAAAAACGAGATTAAATACCTGTGTGACATTTACAATAGAAAAGTAAGGATTTTTATATGCAGAATAACGATAAAATGACTCTCCAAATGTATATTAGATGAAGAAAATATTTTTATTTTAGAGCATTGGCAACTATCACACATGCTTAATTTCTTAAAAAGGATGCCATTTATAATGACACAATAGATGATACACACCCATGATATAAATCCCTAGGAAAAAATAAGTTTTACAACAAACTGCCAAACAAGAGAAATAAGAGGTAACCTTATTATTATTATTATTATTATTATTATTATTATTATTATGTCATTTTTTATCATAATTCGATTTCTACTATGGTCACACAACCTAGTAAGTCTTCAGGAAGACCTAAGGCAGATCGTGTTGTGTTGTCATGGCATCATTTCATGTTTTTCCTATCTCGGTAACATCTCTAGCGTTACATTGATAAAGATCTCTTTTGTGTCTGGGCCGTATTAACAAGAACTTTTTTGCATATCTCTTAAGCTGGGGTTTCCAGGGATTCTTTAAATGTGTTTTTTGTCCCATTTTCTTTATTATCCCAAGGACACCCACAATAAATGGTATGGTTCTTGTTCTCAATTTCCACATTTTTTTCTATTTCAATTTTAAGGTTTTCATATTTTGACAGTTTTTCCAATTCCTTGGTTGCTATGCTACAATCCGCTGGACAAGCCATATCAATTAATGGGTAACTTTTTTTGGTTTTTAACAATAATGTCCGGATTTTTGTATTCAATTTTTCTGTCTGTATAGATGGTATAATCCCATAGAATGGTGACATCTTCTATTTCTGTAACTGGTGCTGGGTAATGTTCATACCAGTGTTTGTTTACCTATTTTAAATAGTGTTTGCACATTGTCCAGTGTAAATATTGCCCCGCTCTATCGTGACGATTTTATATTCATTTGGGGCAAGTACAGAACATCCTGAGATTAGATGGTCTATTGTTTCTTGGTGTTTATCACAGAACCTGCATTTTAGATCCATATTATTATATATAATATTTGCCTGAAAGTTTCAAGTGAAAAGACGTTGGTCTTGCGCTGAAAGAATAAAGCCTTCAGTCTCAGACCTTCATCCAGATGCACCTAAACATCGATGAGTATTAACTTTATCAACATTAGCGTTATAAAGACATTTTGGATAATGGCCATGCAGAGGTTTGTCTTGCCAACGTTGTTTCATCTGTTCAAGAGATTTATCCTTGGCTTTCTTTTTTATATTTTTTGCCGCAATAGTTGGTTCTTGGCTTCTGTTTTGCTTTTCTATAGAATCTACTAAATGTAAATCTTGTTTGTATTTCCTGCATTCTTTCATTATAGATCATTTTTTCTTTCTTCTGATAATTCAAGTGTAAAAATTGAACGTAATTTAAAAATTATTATTAATATAGACTTGTATACTGCAAGAAACGCTGTAAATTTGGGTTCATTGGTTTTTAACGGGTCATCATTTAAGAACGAAAAGTGGAAATCATTTATACGATCTATTAATTGGTCGATACATTGTAAAAATCTGACTCTCCTGCTATGCATTACCTTTATTTTTTATTCGGGATTCATTTGGCTTATTTGTAAATCTTCCATTTGTCCGTGCATTAAAAATGTTGCCATATTTGGTAGGGTGCTTCTGCTATTCATTTTGGGGTTCTTAGCAGAATTCAGATTAGGATTCGCAATGTGAATGCTGCAGCTCGAATACAATCGCGTTATCACCGATACAATATGGCTTATCTCTGTCATTTCTACAACTATTATCACGACTCTTGCTCTAAAGAGTTTCTTTTTCTGGTCCCCCGAGCACATGAATTTACCTGTGGTATTAGACGTTGTGCGTTATGGTCCAGTGGCTATCGGCTCGGAACAAGAACTCGGGGAGCCGAGTTCTAATTCCAGTTGAATACATGGCATTCACTTACGCGCAAATACCCTTGGGATAGGTATTAATCTGTCTCTTCCTTCTAGTTATGGGTTAAATAACAGGACAGATTGGGTTCTATAGCCTTGGCTGACAAGCAGTCTACCGCAGAAAGCAATGGCAACCTACTGTGGGATAATATTCTGCCCAGTCAGTCATGTCTCTTTCAAGACATGATCGCCCAAGCGTGTTTCACGTATGGCACTTAACTGACTGACTAGACTAGCAAACAGGTATCACATTTTTACTGTCAAAATAGTTAACTATAACCGACACTTCTACTTTAACACTTTCTTTTCACATACTTCCTACCTTTGGAAATCCCATCAGTACACCTGTTTTAACCAGACCGAAAATAAAGTATTACTTCTATACTTCAGTTAGGACTACATAATCCTCAATTTTCTGTCCTAATAAAGTTCAACGATGTGGGTGACAGATTAGGTTTCACTCTACAGTCTCTCTTCCACAAACGAAATATTGCAAGTCTATCACTGCGTTGTTGTTATTTTCGTGATATATGCTTTAGTAAACTACAAACCTTACTTCCACCAATTTAAAACATCATATCAGGCCACGTTGAACAATTTCAGACAACCTCAATCTCTTAATTTCTCGTTGGTGAGAGTTCAATGCAGTCTTTTCTAGAATTATTTTTTGTAGAACAGGCTCCTAAGAAGATGATCTATTGCTAAAACGTTAACTTCATTGTTGATGGCCAAACTTTGTCTTTCTTAAATATCCTTATAATATGCATCTTTTACTCTTCATGTACACCCTTAAAATGGTCTCCTTTAGTAAACATCTATCTTGAATGTCTCTTAGGCTTTTACATTGTGTAGTTCATATAACCGCCACAGTAAGTATCTAACTTCACCTGCTATATTCTATCATTATAAAACCCAGAACAAACAAAGAAATAGAGAATTACTCCCAGATTTTGGTTATAACAGTTCAGTCCTCACTTACTTCTCCTAATAGATGTCAAAAGTATCAGCGTGACCTTGTGGGTGATTAATTTTCCTCACCCTCATATCCTTTGCCCACACGGTATCGAATATTTTCACAGGTCCCCATGACACATAATGTCTGCTGCATAA
>JBBBDQ010028926.1:607500-780000 GCA_037127315.1 Ascarosepion bandense | reverse complement strand
AGCTTTTCGTTCCTTACAAAATAAATGCGGGGAATGTGTGTGTTTCGTCTCAATGTAGTGGCGTGTTTAAGCTTAGCTGAAAGGTTTATATTAATGAATGTAGCTTGTTCAAACATTTGTAAATAGTGAAAGGCCTACAACTTTTCATCTAGGGAAAACGAGGAAAAACTCAACGGCCACCACGACACATAAACAGTTTCGAAAGGGCAATACAAAACTGGGTAGTACCAGGCATGATATGACAGAAGAACTCCATTTTCAGACTGATGTAACTTTTATGAAATATTGCAGGTCAGGAAGTATCAGATATTTACTGAAGCGGTAAAGGAAACAAGCATTTTCCCAGTAACTTTAGCGACGAGTCGTGTATACGAGTTACACTTGAGGCTTAGGTCGAGTCTACGCATAAGGCTTTCAAATCAAGGTAATTCTTGAGAGAATACCCTTTTATTGGGATAGACAGAAATTAAGTGACTGTTCAACGATGATGGTACGTTAAAAGTTTGGCTTTTAAGAGAAAGTGTAACCAGAGAGCTTTCCCCAATTGATAGTGAAGCCAATCCCGAGGAAAGATCTGTTGCCAACCTGTGGTTAAGTAGATTTTTTGCGGTACACCCATATACACTGCCGGCCATAATTATTAGGCCACCCCAGTTTTATTTTAAAGAAAATGATGTGTTTCTTACTATTCTTAGTATTTGATGCAAAGTTGATAATTTTAAATGTTCTGATGTCCAGTTTTTGTGCTTTCTTCCCCATGCTAGTCTCTTCTTTTTATTGGAAGGCCGAAGCAATGGCTTCCTGGCTGCCTTGTAAAATTTTGCAAAGTTATAATACCAAAAAACAATTTTTTTTTAAAATTTTGAATTATCCACTTGGCAATAATTACTAAAAATAGTATGAAATACATCATACTTGGGTTTCCCAATAATTTTGGTCGGTAGTATATATATATATATATATATATATATATATATATATAAAATCAACAGTGTGCGATGGGTAAATTGTCGCTATTCGCCTTGTACAATTTTGCAAAGTAATGGTAACAAAGAACCATTCTATTTTCATTTCGAATTATCCACTCGGCAATAAATAATAGAAATAGTTATAAATGCATCATTTTTTATAAAAACACGCGGTCGACTAATAATTATGGCCGGTAGTGTACCTGTGTATCATCAGCAAAGATATTTACAATAGATCAAGAGTGTACTCTTAGTGTTATCACTAATATTAAGCAGGAAGCGGTTTTGGGGATAAGCAGTTCTTGGGGTTGCTTGCATTGATTTCACGAGCCTCGGGGGACTCGCAGTTAAAACCTAATTTCATTAATCTATCTGGGGGAAACACCAAGCAGTTCAAAGTCTGTATAGTTTGGTGATCAAAAGGTTACACTTTTGAGGTGATCGACGTTTTTTATTAATTATAGCTGTTATGGGACCTACACTTTTGTACCATAATGAACTCTTTGGATGATTATAAATATCGGGAGACTAAGTCTCAAGTGGGACGATTTAATGAGGAGTTAAGTTGGTTGAGTCTTCCCAGTCTAGACTTGTAACACTCTTGTATTTGTTTTTGTTTATCTATATCTGTTTCACTAACACCCGAGTTGTGTTTTCTTCCGGGCCTGTTTTGGGTCCACAACAACAGCCCTAAGATAATTTGCTAACAACATTGAGTGATAAAGCTTCCACTATTTTTTGAACACTGGGCATACACTTGACTATTACCATGTAGTTGGGAAGTTTTTCATCTTAAAGCAGCGGTTGATCAATTTTGGAGATAATTCTGGACTAAGATTCTGAGATTTTATATAGATCACTAACATATTTAGTCTAAGTATTTGATAATTGTATAATAGAAATATTAAAATGATGTTCGGAAGAGGATGGTCTACTTTGGTCTAATCTAAAGTTACAGATCATTTAAAGTACTTTTATATTCGGTTTAACCACTACCTCTCTTTCCGACTCTTTCTTTCTGGGTCTCACTCTATATATGTCAACATACTCCTTCGTTGGGTGACCCGACAGTAATGTGATCAGCATTCGGTCCACATCCAGAGACAAAAAAACGACGCTAAGTACAACGTGTTATTTATTCTTGCGAGAAGTTCAATTGCTAATCAACTGAACACTGTTGGCTATTCTGATTGGTCGAAAGACCAGCAGAAATTGGTAAAGATAAAATCCGTCAACTGTGTATCTATTGTAATACTTCCCTATTTTTTTTCCTTTTCTCCCTTTTAACTATCAATGTATAAACTAACATTCATAGTGACCCTCTCCTCAAAAATATCTATATGCGGGTTTACCCTAACCTTGACGGAGGTGAGAATGGGTTCTTTAATTTTTTACAAATGTAGTAGATATATAATCGTGTAAACAATGATTAAAAAATATATTAATATATATAATTTTACAATTTCTTCACGAGGTGAGTAGGGACGATTTTGATGCAGTAGAAACATGATTACTATTTATTGATTCGGCCTTGTGCCATATATAACCAAACTCTATACAACGTAAATCTTATTCACTATCATCGGAAGGTTAGAGATATAAATGTGTGAATTTGTAGAAAAATAAAATTATACATTTTGCATATTAAAAAAGATATGTATTAATGGAAAAGAATAACATGGCTTGGTAGAAGTTAATGTTCAATGAGAAACAAGTAATGAGTTAAGGGTGTCAAGAATTCATAATCGTAACTTGTTGAAAAGACTTTATGTGTATGTAGGCAGGGACGTATGTGTGTAGGTATGTATGATCAATTGTTTGGTAGGAATGTCTTTAAAGTTATCGCTCAGTCTGAATGGTGAGAGGCAGGAGGTGAGAGGTGAACAATGAAGAAGACAGAGGTGAGAGAGAAAGAGAGAAGCAATAATAATACGATCAAGTGAAGTTTGTCAGGGTACGTGTTAATTGCTCGTCATCTTAACTCTCTGACAACGGTCGCGTTTGCTTGTCTTTTATTCCCTTTGGGAGTTCCTTCCCGGGTGTGATCCTGGCCTTTCCATTAGACGACAAACATTTCGCATCGAAGTGTGAAATTTTGCAAGTTTTGTGTGTGTTAAGCAAAGTTTGTAAATTTGAGTAAATTCGTTTATTTCTAACAAAATCAATGAGTCAGTCCTTAGCATTTGAATTTTTAAATCCAGAACTTATTTTGTTCATTACAATTTCATTATTTACAATTGTGGTTGTTATGAACAAAATAAGAAAAAAGTATTGAATAACGAAGACCGCAGAATTAACTAAAATAAATTTTATGGCTCTATTTAAAAATGCCTAACATAGAGACTCTCGTCTTCAATTATTGAATGTATTACGCGTAAATACAATCAATGTTAAAATGACCAACTTAACTGAAGGAAAAAATTGTAAGAAAAGAAGTTTGATGAGTAACACTGGGGAATTCACGACGTTCCTGACAAGGGAGTATTTTACACATAAAATAAAATATATATTAAAAATAACATATGTATCACTTGTGTATAAAAAAAAATCAAGAAATAAAAAATTACATGATAACGATAATTTAATTCATTGATTTAAGGCTAACATTTGAACAATTCAAAACTGATTATCATGGCCGACAATGCACTAGTAATATACTTCGTCGCCATAATTTGTAAATTTATGATGTTTATCTATGTTTAGCGATCGGAATTCTATACTATTCGCCACTCATATTTACAAATATAGTTCCCCACACTTTTTCTTTTTTCATTTTTAACTACTCTCGCTTTTTTCTTTCAGAAAATATGTACATTTTTTATGATAAACATAATTCATATCACACTGGACCACTCATTCGCCCTATATAGCCAAATGAATCTCGTCGCCTTCTCTACAGTTTCAAGGATAATTTGTATTTCTAGCTTTCTTTTTCGATCGGTTATCCCCAGGCTGGTGAGGGCTTTTATCGACCTTCAGATCCTTTACATACTATCTCTACTGGGAAACAGTATGTGCACCATCCATTAGTCCTACAGCTTTCTAGCAGTTTCTGGTACTTACTAAACTTTCTCTCCAAGGCTTCTTCCATGTATTTTCCCCATAGGACCGTTAATTCAATCAGAATTATTTGTTTTGTTCAAACTGTGTGAATCACTATGTCCAGTCGTAGTCTCGTGGTAGAAAGGTGTGCTGGGAAATTTAATTGAAACTTATGATACCTTCTCATCCCAGAAATGCAAACATAAATAAAAATAAGGTATATCCATTTATTTAAAATTTTATTACGAAATATAAAATTGTTTCCTGAAAATGAAATGAAATCAAACATGAATACCGCCAAGACTAGATTTTCATCTGTATATCCAGAAATATAAAATGTTCTTCTTTCTTTTATTTCTAATTTAATTCAGATGTAAATGAAGAAAAGAATCGAGAATATGCTTTTTCTTGACGTCAACAGCGGTGTATTTTCATTTTTAATTTTGCATTTTTTTTTAATGCTGATGTAAGAAAGTATAAGTATATTTATTCCGATTTCATAACACACACACACACACACACACACACACACACACACACACATATATATATATATATATATAGATATATATATATTATTTCATTAGTTTTCATTAAATTTTATATATAAGTTAAAATAATGATTCAAAATAACGTCGGTAGCTAAAAGTTATGCTAAAAATTTATTTTAGTCAAATTGTAAAAAATATATAAAAATAGATGTTTAAAATAAAACGTAAGGACAAATTCATATCAGTATAATTGCTTTCTAGATTTCAGATTCATTTAAACATGATGCGTAGATATTCCAAGGCAAGTAGAACGGACGACAATTTCTTTTACATCCAATTAAAAATCGGGAAAAAATCAGGACGCCTTGATATTGTTTAAAAAAAGGCAAAAAACAAAAGAAAACAAAAAACGTTGATAATTTAATGATATCGACAACGGTTATCAACACAGGATATCTACATCTCCCTCCCTTTCTCTTTCCGTCCTTTTCTTCTCTCTCTCTCTCTCTCTCTCTCTTTCTCTCTCTCTCTCTCTCTCTCTCTCTCTCTCTCTCTCTCTCTCTCGATCCCTATCCATGCGGGTGTAAATACCACAAATTCTGACACTTTCACTTATATGTGCTTATATGTTTCTACTAAATATTAACAAATATCCAAGATCAATTATTCTGACGAATTGCTTTTTGATAAGTCATGAATACCAAGTGACTATGCAGCTACAAACGAAAATTCAAAATTTATACATCGACTCTGGACACCGTAATTTTCTTTCTTCCCGTCTTTCTCACTGTCTCTGTACTGCTCATTCCTGCTCATTCCTTCTCTATCTATCTATCTATCTATCTATCTATCTATCTATCTATCTATCTATCTATCTATATATATATATATATATATATATATATATCCGAGTGAATACAGAAAGAAGAATTCTTTCAACGTCCGAAACTTCAATTTAAAACAGTGCTCGATATATAATATATTGAGCTGTGAATATTTAGTATAAATTATATTTTAGAACATGTACATAATTATTCTATATATATTCGCTACAAAGGTACGTTCGTTTCGACACTGAAACTTAAATGTCTCATCAGGCAGTGTGTAAAGTACTGGAAATCATTTTTCTTTATATTTATTTAGTTTTGTCCGAGGTGTTGGTGGGTGGAGTTAGTGATAGGGGACGAAGTCTTTGACCGTTGGAATTTTTGGAGAAGGTGTTTTGTTAGAGGTGTTGGTAGGGGTTAGTTATAGTGGACTACGTCTGTGACCGTTGGAATTTTTGGATAGGGTGTTTCTTAAATGGTTGATTAATGAGAGTTCTTGATTTCTAGACACTTGTAAGTTTTGTTTATATAGTGACTAGACTATACCTTTATGTGTTTCTTAGGAAGGCAGATAATAGTTGTCGCGGATAGATTTATTTAAGCAGAGTTTTTATAATTAATGTAAGTTTCTATATTTAATCTTATCTTTGGATTTAGGGGATATAATTTTTCTATTAAATTCTAAATTTGAATGTTTAATCAGATTATAGTTGGGAAACCGTTTTTTTCATTAGATTTTTAATTTTAAATTTCTATTCTTATACCTAGTCAATATATGATTCATCTAATTATGGTTATGGTTATTAACCTTACTCTGATTATGGTTATGGTTATTTTAATTATGGTTATGGTTATAAGCCTTACTCTAGTTTTGATTATTAACTTTACTCTAATTGTGGTTATTAACCTTACTAATTATGGTTATTAGTCTTACTTTATAATTTAGTAGATCGATTACTTCTATAAAATTCTAAATTTTTTCGGAGAAAAAATTCTAATTTAATTAGGAATATTAAATCTTACTTTAGAATTTAGTAATTCGATATTATTATAGATTGTTAATATATATATATATATATATATATATATATATATATATATATATGAGGTCCTAGCTCTGGCTCTTGTAGTAGTAGTATTTTTTTAACATGATCGAAATGTTAGCTCTGTGCTTGCAGTTTACTTTGGATTCATGCCTCTGATTTAAAAGCTTGTTACTGTCCATATATTTAAGGATCCCAATTTTTTCTTGAACTATCCGCGACAACTATTATCTGTCTTACTAAGAAACCCATAAAGGTATAGTCTAGTCACTAGATAAACAAAACTTACAAGTGTCTAGAAATCAAGAACTCTCAGTAATGAACTACTTAAGAAACACCCTATCCAAAAATTCCAACGGTCACAGACTTAGTCCAATATAACTAACCCCGACCAACACCTCTAACAAAACACCTTCTCCAAAAATTCCGACGTCAAGGACTTCTTTCCCTATCACTAACTCCACCCACCAACACCTCGGACAAAACTAAATAAATATAAAGAAAAAGGATTTCCAGTAATTTACACACTGCCAGATGAGACATTGAAGTTTCAATGTCGAACCGAACGTACCTTCTTAGCGAATATATATAGCATAATTATGTACATGTTCTAAAATTATATATATATATATATATATATATATATATATAAATTGAGATAAATCTTCGTGATGAAATAGCCATTTTCAATATGCCATTTTAAGGCATGCATGTTCTACCCCTTATAAACAAAGAATAAGGATAAACTCTAAGCCCAGAGGTTAGCCTAGTTAAAGAAAGGGGATGGGATGTATTGGTTTTCATTGAGTTGAGCAGTGAGAAGGAATTTTGTAGTAATTTCTCCTTGATAATAGGAAGTATGTGTTCTGACCCTTGAGTTAGTAGTGGTAGGTGGTGTGGAAGTAACTTTTTGGCCAAATTTTTAAAAAAACATTTTTTTACATTTTTATTAAGACTAATTCGGGGAATAGGATAATTATTGTAATTTATATTTATTTTTATGGCAATACATAATTATGATCTCCCTTCTTTTGTCTAGATGTATATCTTGATTTTGAAATTTTAAAATTTTATTCTTTCTTTCAAACATAGATTACATCTTCTCTTAAGCTATTATCCTTGCCTATAAGTCCCCATTTTATCTGGGGATTGAAGTTGCTTTCTTTTAATTCCCAGCATTTTTCAGAAAGGGCTATTTGGTATTGTGACTCGATAACTAGGCGTATATTAAGGTGGATTTGTAAAATATGTATTATAATAGATTAAGAATAAAAAATGGTTAAGAATAGAAAAATAGTTTAAAACACGTGTTTCGATAAAAAATAAACGTTTAGGAAATAGATTTTAGGTGACCAGGTCAAAAACTGTCTTTACTGTATTTTGACAACACATTAAGAAAATAAAGAAAAGATAATAGAATTTTCCCTTTCTCCAGGCAATAAAAAAACGCCTGGTTACGGGTAATGTGTCAGGGTTATAAAAACATCCGACGGCCTTCACAAGAAGCTTTATTAAGATAAAAAGATTTTAAAAATCCTGGAAAATATGTCGTTGGAGGCTGAGTTTCGACGGGATGTCTGCCCGATGTTTACATATCAAAGGAAGCAAAATTTAAATACCTTGAAATTTTGGACTTACAGTCGCTAATGCTTATCTTTTGTTTTAACCTGTGGTCTAGTGCACTTCCGATTATTTCAATATAAATACAAGTGATTTTTCGGAGCCGATCCGTTCAGTTCAGCTGGGCGTGTGCTTGAAGTAGCTACGTGTGTCAGGCACACTGAAGAAGGGAAACTCCGTTCGTCTGAGTCGGTCGGTTTGGCATTTGATTTTCATGAATTAAAGTTAGAGCTGAGTGTCACATCGCCTGCCCCAACTGCAAGACTAACTCTGAACGAATAAAGCATCGATTCAACTCATTCAAGTTGTGGAAGTTCGTTCCTTCAATAGATTATCTTGTGCCCCCAGTTTGAGACTTCGACTTTTTCAACCAACCCCCGGAGATATTGTTCGGACCTCCATCTGGGGTGTTACAGTATCCTAAACTCGGGTTGGTGAAAGAGTGTATGTGATTATAAAGCCGTTGCTTCCAAATTCCCGCCGAAATTCCGAAAATAAACTTTACGTCTCTTCTTATTTTTCTTAGAGTAGATGGTGGTTTGATAAATCATATTCACAGATCTACACTTACGCCAACCGGATAGTTATTGGGAGATCTAAAGTTACAAGGGGTATCATTTTCTGTATTGGAATCCCTACACTTCTTCAATATTTGGTTATTATGGGAGCTTATAATGTTAGACATGCTGTTGGTACACGAGTTACTAATCTGGATATTTTTCCTATAGTGCGCAGGATTAAGACGGCACCTACTGAAGGTAGAAAATGAAATTAATGCAATTATCTACATTGCTGCCAATGTGATTAATATGCCACACTCTATTTTAAATAACAAGTATACTTTCTATTTTGATCTGAGCATGTTTTACTATAAAATATTTATATCTATCTATTCTTATGTGGATTTGTCTTACAGTGCGTTATGATTCGTTTGTTTGTTGTGTATGGTTTATTGACGCTTTAACGATTATTTATATATATAAAATATGTATTGTAGATTGTAAAGACTCATTTTTGAGATACTAATTGTTTAGTCATATAATTCGTACTCAGGGGTTAAATATATATATAGTGTATCGAGGCAGCAAATAATTTTCTAAACATATACTGTTAAATATAAGAGAAATTGAATGTCTATTATGTTTAATCATGAGCCGTTCTAAACGTCGTATTTTGGCTTTAATTTCAGTTGACAATAAGGACAAAAATTCTCCAACATTTGGATAATCTTTTATTAATTTGCTTCTAAGCTTTCGTCTCACATGTGTCATCAACAGAGAGGTTATTTAGACGGTAAGACAATAACATCCACCATCATCGAGAATTTTATTTTGTGTTGACATAAAACTCCGCTAGGCAACAGCAATAGTTACCAAAAATAACGAACGCATTTATTACCGTCTAAATAACCTCTCTGAAGATGGCTCATGTGAGCCGAAAGCTTAGAAGCAAATTAGTAATAAATTATACAAATGTTGGAGAATTTTTGTTTTTATTTTCAACTGGAATTAAAGCCAAAATACGACGTTTAGAACGGCTCATGTTTAAACATAATAGACATTCATTGTCGCTTATATTTAACAGTATATGTTTAGAATATATATATATATATATATATATATATATATAATAACTAAATTGATGATTTAAAGCAAAGATTATGGACATATAGATAAAATACCCATATATAATTAGTTAATAAATTATTTTGTACTCGGTCCCTTGAGTCTGTTGCTCGATATTACGCGATTATGTGATAAGTTGATGAGATTGTGATTAATTTGTATTCTGTTGCTATTTTGAGCACTCTCTTACCTGTGGTTCTATTTCCGTAATACCGATTTACTCAACTCACTTCCATGCTTTGAACCTGTCTTTTATCCCAATTCAACTCCAAAAATCAAATGGGATTCTCATATTTAATCTGTTCAAATATTCTCTGAAAATTGTTATATTATTCTATATACTCCAGTAAGTTTTTGAGTCTTTCTGTCCCGCTTTATCTTTAAAATATTCAGTTTTGACAGGATGTGAATTTTTATTGAATTAGAAATGAATTATCGAGAAGTGAACTAACCAATCCTCAATTATAAGTTTAAAAATTGTTTGTTGATGTTGTGCGTTATGACGTATGTTCCACTCCACAACCAGACGTAGATCTGCAAGCCTGTCCGACGGCCTCGCTATTTCCATAGCAATTGTTCTGATGGGTGAGTCAACATTTTAATATCATAAGGAATTTTTATAAATATTTGTAAAATGTTACCTCTCCTATATTAATACAAAAAATTTAAGCCTATGTTTTGAGGTGTTGCATTTTATCCTGAATGTTTGAAAAAAACGATGCACCTCATCGCAACATCCTTGCGTGTATGTAGTGATTGTTTGTAGTTTGTTTATATTATTCATGAATAACGTTTTTTTATTTAACGCTATTAAAACAGAAAATGCTTTGATTTTGAAATTATTGCTATATAAAATATTTGATGAAAGGATGTGAGTCAAGATGATAAGAGATGACAAACCTGTAAGATACCTAAAATCATCTTTCTTCAAACCGGTTCTTTTAAACAAATGGGTAAATTAGACACTAAGAATTTGTTCGTAATCTTTTTCTGAAAATTAATACGCCGTAGATAGTTTGCTGTATATGATATTGGGCTTCTAGTTAGAAAATAATTGGAAGCATTATATTCTTGTACAAGTTCTACTGTGCTCTGATCATGCACATAATTATATATACTTTTCACATATAAAAACTTGGAAAAGAAAACTTACAAAAGATTTCAGTTTTTGCAAAAGTTACCTCAGATCTATCGCTGGAAAGAGTAAAAGGGCGCAAAATGTCTACAACAATTACCCTGATGAGAAAAAGATAGCTAAAGAGGTTTGAAACATTTTATAAATATAAACTGTGTGTATAGACCCTATAAGAAGAAAATAGTTTTTTGTAAAAAACCAACAAAAATACACGTGACTGCCCTCAGAGTTTTGAGGCAAAATGCGAAAAGAGACCGGGTTATCATTTCCGACACTTAAAACAATTAGCTTCTAATGAAAGTGATGGAAATACTGTGCAGCAAAGAAATATAAAAAAAGTTATTTCCGATTATGCGACTCAGTCAAGAGTTTTTTCAAGTACAGCCTTGGTTCTGACAATATAGAAAATGATGATATAATCTGACCAAATATTGAGTTTGTAACTGTTTTTACAAACCTAGTGAAAATACTGAACTTGGATGATTTTATACACACTCATTGCTGGCCCTCGCACCCGAGTATATTTGTCTAAAAAGGCGAATCGTTGCATATCAATCCATGTTGAAGAAGCGTGAAAAGACACATTTGAGTAAACCAATGACATTTTACATATTCCTAATGTTACATTTGATAAACACATATTTTGGTATGTCATAAATATAAGGCAAACAACCGTTATAATGACAATTGTAAGATTCAGAATGCAATTTTTAGATATTATTATTATTATGCAATGTTTCATTATAAATCGATTTCGGCTATGGTTACACTACCTACCAATCTGCCGGAAGACACAAGGCAGGTCGTGGTGTGTTGTTATGGCTCCATTTCATGTTTTTTCATATCTCCCTAACATCCCCAGTGTGTGGGCTATACTTAACACGACAATTGTTTGTATATCTCTTAAGCTGGGTTTTCCAGGGATTATTTCAATGTGTTGTTTTGTTCCATTTTTTATCATTCCAAGTGCACCTACTATCACTTGTTTTCAATTTCCACATTTTTTTCAATTTCAATTTCTAGGTTTTTATATTTTGACAGCTTTTCGAATTCCTTGGTTACAATCCGCTGGACAAGATCAATTATTAAGCAATTTTTTTCTTTTTCGGTATTTAACAATAATGCCCGGCCTATTTCCTTTAATCTTTCTGTCTGAATAGATGGTGTAATCCCATAGAATGGTGACATATTATTATTATTATTGACATAATCACTGAATCTTAGATCTTTCGGCCGGGTAATGATGATCATATCTCAGCTCTTACCGGCAGCATAGAGAAAACTTTCCCCAACACATGCGCTGATCCAAGTAGCGATGTCATCTACACATTCCTAATGATGCCATGTTTTCTTGATGGCGCCTTTTGAAGAAGAAAGACTCCAGCAAATAGTCTCGTGTACGCGAACAACAAAACGGACTACTTGAACCGATGCTTGTAATAGGTCAGTGATTTTCCCTGCCCCTGGTGTCAACTGGCTCTACTATTATGATTCTATTATCCAATGTACTATAATCATTATTAATATAATTTAACTCAATTCTGTTGTTTCGCCTTTCATTTAAGAAGTATAAGAAAGAAATATATACTTCAAATTTACAGTCAATGTATATTATAAATCTAAAACAAGCATAAATGCCCTTTACTACTCAGACTGTTTCAATGAACTATTTAGTGTATAATTATTCTGAGGTCCATACCTAGATAAATGAGTGGATATTCATTTCCTATTAGTTGAAGAAAGAATATAGTTAGTAATTGATTGATGATGTTCAATGGATGCAACACAAAATTATACTCCATTAATATTTACGACCGAGAGAATTGAGCTGAGACCGGTGCAAGATGCCTGCTGTTGAGGAAAGAAAGCAATTCGAAGAAATCTGCCCTTAGGGGAAACGTAATCGATGTCCTACTCAGTTTATGTGCGCAGGATTAAGACGGTACCTGCTGAAGGTAGAAAATGTAATTAATGCAAGTATCTATATTGCTGCCAAGGTGATTAATATGCCTCACTCTATTTTAAATAACACGTATACTTTCTATTGCTATCTAAGCATCTTTTACTATAAAATATTTATATCTATCTATTCTAATGTGGATTTGTTTCGCCGTGCGTTGTGAATTGATGATTTGTTTTCTGTGGTTTATTGACACTTTAACGATTATTTATAACCATAAAATATATATTTCAAATTGTAAAGACTCATCTTTGAGTTACTAATTGTTTAGTGATATAATTCCTAATAGTTAACTAATATCTTGGAGAGAAATGTGGTCGTTTCATACATTCTCCAAAGATATTTTCACGTAAGTGAATGCAACGAACCCAACGGGAATAGGAACTCGGTTTTTCAATTAGCACTTCCGAGGGAATATTCATTACCCCTCCTGCACATCAAAGATAACAGCACCTAGTATTTCGAACTGGTCACCCGTACTGAACAGGCTCAACTTTGCTTAATTTTGATGGTCTTACGAGAACCGTGTTTTCGACGTGATGTGGGCGCCGCCCCCTAGATTATGCAAATATCTTTCTATTAACAGCGTGATGCTTAAGGCAATGTTTGCTTAATTAAGATGACAGTTCATTTCCACCATATCATTTTTATTCTTATTAAAGTTTCAGGACTATAGTAATGTCCCTCACTAAATCTTCGCAATAAGAGATATAACTCATTGTCTGTTGAAGTAACTGCCTCCTTCCTACTGATACAACTGGTAGCTGTTAGAACACAGATAATTTTCTAAATGTTGAGCTTTTCAAATTCAGTTAAGCTATTCGCATATAATCGACGAAAATCAAAATTGGTAACCCTTATTTCTTCATACGTAACATTTTTATTAGATTAAGCTTAGCTATGCTATTTCATTTGACATAGATGATATCAAATATTTGTTTTAATAGATATCATCTCATGACGGCAGCCCCGATTACTTTGATATAGTCAAGTTTCATTCAGAAAATGATTTTTATGTTAAGATGGATTTATAGGGAATTAGCATTAATTTTATTGTACATGTATGATGTGTGCATTCTAATATAATGCTTGACAAGAGTATTAATCGAAATATTTTATTTAAATTATTGAAACTTGTTTTATCTTTGTTTATCGAAAACAAACCAAAAACAAGTAAATGGATTGGCCAATATGATAATGTTTGCAAATGACCAATAGATACTTGTTCAAAGAATCGATTTCTTTTCAGACACAATTAACGAAACCAGAGAATGATTATTGTAATCTTGAACTCACAATGCCCACTCGCATTTACACCTCCGACAAACAAGAAAAAACAAGCACCCATAGTTGGAAAAGCAAACGCCCTCACGCATGCAGACACACGGTTTCTGCTGAAGAAATAGTAATTAGATGAACAGCGTAGATCGATTTCATGCTTTCAATGGGATTATCTAATGAAAGCTGACAACAGAATTTTCTCAATAACAAAATTAAAAATGGCTCCTTTTTATTGTTTGTTCAATCAAAATATTCATTTTTTTCTAACAGAAAATGTACAACTTGCTATGCTGGCTAATAGTTCCTTGCAAACTTTACTAAAATTCTAATGTATAATCCACGCATATAAATCTCAATGCGCATCCATAGGTATGTAGTGTAACAATTCAAAGAACGAACAGACATTAGGCACAAAGACTGAGAATCGAAATTATAGTCCTTATCATTTCTTTATTGAGCAAAGATACTACCAAACATAAATTAATACTGCCAGTTTATTATTATCTATTTTTCTGCAGTGAATTCCAAGAAAACTCAATATTTCAGAAAATCAATAGGAATGTGTATATTGACATTAAAATTACGATATATTTCCCTTGAGTTGAGGGCTGCTAATCACTATATACAATAAAAATCAGTTATGTCTTCAACAGGAAAGGAACCCGCATCCATTTTTTCAGAGACTCTTGATGCACGGAGATTTCTTTAAGGAAATCTTTTCAAAAGACGCCAAAAATT
The DNA here is from genome assembly GCA_037127315.1 of Ascarosepion bandense. Lineage (NCBI taxonomy): Eukaryota > Metazoa > Mollusca > Cephalopoda > Sepiida > Sepiidae > Ascarosepion > Ascarosepion bandense. The sequence continues at coordinate 765,270 of JBBBDQ010028926.1, read as the reverse complement.
TGTAGATTTATACTTCGCCAAAACGAATATTCGTATCCACTACCCATTTCAGGCAATAGTGTGTAAATTCTTACCCCATCTCCGAATATACTGTTTCCCACACTTCAAAATTAGTCACAAGAAACCTTTTTCACTTTGATATAAATTTTCCCTATATATATATATATACATATATATATTATGGACTCTCCCATAGATTTCGATGTATGAGGGTCTAACCTTAGTAAGACATCCACACAGAGATTTGTTCATAGTGGTGAAGGCATTGTGTAGTACCATCCACACTTTTTGGAACTGCTGATAACAAACAATCGCTGCAGAAATCTGCCACAGATCGCATGAACAGTAAACCTCAATTATTTAACCCATAATTGGAGGGAACGGACGGATTAATGCCTTTCCCAAGGGTACAAGTCCGCAAGTGAATGCAGTGTGCTTGACTGAATTTGGAACTCGGCTCACCGATTTCTCCGTCCAAGCCGACACCCACCGCACCACAACGCACGTCCGTGAAGGCTAACAGCACCTGGTATTCCCAACTGGTCACCCACCTAAGTACTGATCAGGCTCAACGTTGCTTAATATATATATATATATATTAAGCAACGTTTAAAAAGCATCAGATTTCTAATCGACCACGGGTGAATGATGCAATAAACTTTAATCGCCCAATAAATATTTTAAATATATAACCTTTGATATTTCACTCGCTCGATCGACTCAGTGGATTAAAATATTTATGGGGCGATTAAAGTTTATTGCTTCATTCACTCGTGGTCGATCAGAAATCTGATGCTTTTTACAACCAAAAAGTATGCAATTGAATTTTCACGAGTTACTTAGAATGACCTACATGATTGAACTTTTGGCTTTTATCGACCCGGTGAGTGTAAATATTCGTTTAATTAACGATTCCAGAGTGGAATCAAAATGTCTCTGTCGCCCAGATTAAAGACGCTCACAAATCTTTGGAAACTCATTTGGAAAAATATTATCCTCTATTTCTTCCCCGCTTACGAAAAGTATAAACGAAGATTTGAAAAAAAATACGCATACTTATTTCAACCACGCACAGAAAAATAAATTATACAAATAAGTAATTTTTTAATAGGAAATCGTTGAGAAAATCAGATTTGTTACTTTTTCATGTATTAGATGGAGGTCATAACAGAAGAAAGAAACTATGAATTTATGTACCTCCACTCAATTGCCCCCCCCCCAAAAAAAAAATACAAAATACAAAAAAAAGCAAAAAACAAAAAAAAAAACAAAAACAAAAATAAAACAGCATCATGTTGTTAAAAGGGCTCGAAGTTAATAAAAAAGAGTTTATCATTAAAATGTTTATGCTATTATTAAAACAAAAGATCAAATTTTGTTGTTATTATTTAAAAACAAATTTTAAATCCAATCTTACACGTTGGAAATTTTGAATATTTTTTTTTTTCCGTCAGCGATTCATGCTATGTTTACATAAGGCGACTATTATGAAAATGGAATCGGTTGAGTAAAATGTTTTTGGAGTAAATTTCACTTCGCTCTCTACCGCCGGTCGAATGATTTATTTTGCAAATCTCAAAGGCTATATATCCAAATGAATAAGGTACGAAGAAGATATTTGCAACGTTTAAAACCTTAATTTGAACCAGTGCTCAATTTAAAAGTAAAGTAATTAATATTTATTATGAATTATGCTTTAGAACTTGTACAAACTACATGTCCTAAAGTATAATTCATAATAAAATTACTTATATATATAGAGAGAGAGGGGGAGAAACAGGGAGACAGTGAGAGGCAGACAGACAGAAAGAGATAGAGAGAAATAGCGATTTCTGTGCTTTTAAACTGAACTCATCATTCGTTTGATTTAGGAACAGTTATAATTGAAACGCCTACCCGTTTTAGTTTACATAGCAGGACTGACTGAGGATGCAAGCCGTGATAATTAAAACCTACCCGAATGTGGGTGGGTACCGTAAGTCTATTTGGGCCTTGACATGCCACTGCTCTTATTGCTCTAGCCTACAATTCTAATAAAGTACGACTTCATATCTAGAGCTATGTTCAATTTCAACATTTCTCTTTCTTTTATTTTTCCCTAATTTCCAATTGATGTCATTGGAAAAGGCATGAACGCGTCGTTCCTGCCTTGGACTGTAGGATAAATGTTACGATTTTGGCCCGATAGACTTAAGTGAAATACTTATTCAAATTTTTAAGGAAAACAACGTGAAATAAATTTTCTATCTTTCTAAATATATTATGGCAATTAACAGATATTAAATGAAATCAGCATTAGAGAACTCTGGTCATCTATAACATAAATTGAAATTGTTGTTAAAATGGGATAAAAAAAGTTCGTGGGTATTTGAGCTATGATCTTAGGAACAATTTTGACAAAGATGAAAAGAGAGGAAACAGAAGAATCATTGCAGTTATTAATGATGTCTGTTGTCATGGAGCCCAAAAATGACGCAGCTTCTAAGACTGTCTTAGTCATATGGATGGAAGTTTGACTGACGTCAGAGACTGTTGATGCACAGAGACTTCTTTAAGGAAATATATTTTTCTAATTTTTCTTCTGTAAGAAGCGGTGCAATAAACAACAACAACAAAAATAATATACAGACGAAATGTAAATATAGATTTGGGAATCGTATCTATCGTTGCGAAAGAAAAATAAGATTTATTGATATAAATATATGCAAAAGCTAATTTCTAGATATTTACTAAGGACTGATCATTCTGGCACAAGTCAATAATCAATGCAAAGCTCATATTACTATAAAGGTTTTGCAATAAAATTTTCTTTTTATTAGTGTATCTATCTGCCTAAAATACATGGGGAATACTACAATGATGACAGACAAATAAAAAATGGATTACACTTAGAGGAGTCGTAACGGAAAGCAAGAAAAAAGGACTAACTGTTTAAGAAAGGAAAATGAAGAGTTATCATAAAAAAAACAAAAGACTTACTTTATGAAGTATGTATTTGGGACAGAAATAGCCTGTAAAATAACTTAATAAAGGATAGAAAATTTTCACGCATTTACTAGGTAGTAATGCATATTAAAAACATCAAAAGCAAAATAAACATTTCAAATACATCGAGCATAATACCGGATATAATAAATTTAGTAGACACGATGAAGAAATGGACAATATAGAATTGGGTATGGTAGGGGTAGTTTTGCTCAAGACCGCAGTTCTTTCCAAAAGCAAAAATAATTAAAAGCTTGAGTCATGTTTTTAAATAGCTTTGTTAGACCGAAAAATGCATATTGATATCATGCATAATAGCAAACTAGTTCTATTTTTTTTTTTGTCAGTAGACAATAGGATCCTACCCATAACTTGCCAATGACCTTGCGGCAATATGTACTGTTTAACATCGATTCAAGTTGTAAACAATCTCAAATCATGAACTGTAATTTTGTCTTTAAATTCATCAGTCAGTTAATTGCTATAGGTGATACACGCTTGGGTGATGATGTCTGTTTCGAGAGATGACTGACTGGGCAGAAGATCATCGCACAGTAATTTGTCATGGCTTTTAGTGGTAAACTGGTTGCCAGCCAAAGCAACAGAACCCAATCTGTCCTATAAGTGGAGGGAAGAGATGAATTAATAATTTTCTAAGGGTATTTGTGCGTAAGTGAATGAAAGGGATTCAACTGGAATTTGAACTCGGCACCCAATTTGTCGTTCCGAATCGATATCCACTGCAATATAACGCACATTCTTTTCATACTCTTGCTTAATTTATACTCTTGCTTAAAACATAATTATCCAACTATGCCCAAGCCAGGTGAACCAGAAACCACTTCACTCGTTTTACATCCGTTAACACCATGGCATTCCAATATACACCGAGTAATTATGTTTTTTACATTATCACATTTTAATTTGACTTTGCAGCTTTGAAAAATTATATTTTACTAAGTAAAAAATGCAAACCAAAAGAAGGAAGCTGTAGGTTTATTCATGTAGTTGATTATAATTTTTAAAAGACCTTCATTTGTTCACGAGCCCTTTCTTTGCTATCCGTGCCCCTAACTGGTGTATCGGCCGAACAAATGAATTCAAATTTGGGATAAAATTGCTATTACAATAGGCGAAAATTTGAGTCGAAAAACAATTAAAATAGACACAAGAATAAAAATAATTAGCCGCATCTTTGTGTTAACAGGAATGTTTATTTAAACATTTAATTAATCTCAGCCTATTAAAAAAGAGAAATGAATTGAACATTAAACATAGGGATAAAAATAAATATCTGCTTAAATGTGTTGATCCAGATTTTTTTAATATAGCCATTTTTTTACCCGTTCACATGCGTTGGTCAGTTGCCTCTACTTTTCTTTCTTATGGTCGATTTTTTATAATGTACCTTTACTGGATTTCTCATATAGCTTCTTTTGTAAAAAATAAGGAATTGAATAATAATTTGTTTCTTTAAATAACTGGTTATTTTTAAAATGAGATTTATTATTACCTGCCAAGAATTTCGGAAAATGTATGTACTACCATTTGGCAAGGCAAAGGAAGCTCTCTCTAAATTGACAAATGTTTATACAGACTAATCTTTTCATAAAGTTTCATAATACTGATTAGCAATTTTTTCGTTTAATAAATAACTATAAAATCCTTCAAAAATAGGGAATGGCCAGCAAAATATAGTAGAGATTACTTTAATGGTACAACTCGTAACGCAGGCTGAATTTATGAAGTCGTTGTTAAGCTGTGTATCTGTATATAAAATAAAATCATTTTTTAAAAATATATTTGAACTAATTGTGACATTTTATAATGCACTTTAGCTGGTAACTAATAATAAAATCTCCCTTTTCTAACTTTATACTGTTAAATAAAACTAAATGAGGTCGTGAAGTTTAGCGATCAACATACGGTAAGTGTACGATAAATGCAAATGTGAGTTGATACTATTCTGATTACAGGGAAGTTTTCGGACTTTCTTGACAGCCAATATATTAATCAATTAAAATATGGGTATCTTCTTTCATCAAAGGTTAACAGTCCGTCATGAACTTGGCTGGAACACATGGAGGTAATTAATACATATCAGTGACCAACATCAATTGACAAGATTGATTTTGCTCGGTTTACCAGTTACCGAATGCATCAATTAGGTCTCAGATTAGAATTTATCGCCAAGTATATTTTCTACTAGCCGAGACTACTTCGTTTGCAGATAGATCAGAGGGTAATACTGAAAAATGTATCTCATTTGACAGGGGAATATTGGTAGAGCCGTACCCTATATCTACAATCTTTCGATTAAATTATGCTTCAAACCTACTGTCAAGATAGCTATATATATATGTCTATATGTTTATGTGTTTACATTGTCGTATATAAAGATGTAGTTGAGGTATTGCACCTTGCTATACATTAAGGTATAGCAAGGTGCAATATTAATCAAGTCTCGCTGGATTAATTATGAATGAACAGTGAATTCAAGTTTCACTTGCTGTTCCATCCATTCAGCTCTGTACGACATCTAAGCTACGTTCAGTAAATATTTATGAAGAGACAGTTGCCACTGTCCAACGTGGTATCGAAGGAGTGTTTTTTAATCAAAGGAACATTATAAAATAAATATTATAATGTAAATAATAGCTCATTTTATTTTTCTTGGAATATAACGGTATTGAAACATTATGCATGTTGATAACTTATATGTTGTTGATGTGTTATACATATGCAAACATAAATATACTTTTTATTATTTTTGTTGTGGTTGATAGCTCATTCAGTGGCGTAATAAGATGTATTGTATCAGCTTTCTTTAATTCAAATATTGCAGCTAAAATAATTCAAATCTTATTTTTAGCTGGAATATTTAAAGTAAGAAATTTCTTATTTTTTACTTCACTAGAATATCTTGTCCTTTACTTTTCCAGGTTTAATAACTTGTCCTGTTCTTTTCCAGATTTAATTTAATCTTAAATATATTATTTTCCTGTGAAACGTTTTTCCATGTAGTCCATGATGTTTCTAGGCATTTCTATTAATTTAATATAATTTCAATGCGGAAAACCGCATTCAAAAATATTTCTAAAAAATTATATGCAATTGACTAAAAGAAACAAAAAACGATTCTTTATAATTAATTCTGATAACCAATTCTGATATAATGTTAAGTGATAAGCAAAGTTCAATTGACAAAAATGATAAAAGATATAATCAAAATTTAAACGTTGAAAACCGCATGCAAAATATTAAAACAGAAAAACGTTATAAAGAAGAAAATTTATTATTAGAAGAGTTAGTCATTCACTTATGTACTTATAGAGTTAGTCTCCCTTATCAGACTTCATATATTTGGATGTAATTTTTTTCTGCTGAAAAAAAAATCCAAAAATTCTTCTGCAAAATGTTGCTAAGGATGTGTCGTATCTAACTCTGTAAAGTATTTGAACTTTGGTAGAGAACTGAATTACTGGTGAACCTTGAAAGTAGCCTAGATCCACCCAACGTCAGACTTACGAATATATTGAACCACTGCCGTGGTTTAATGAAGTATATATATATATATATATATATATATATATATATATATATATATATGTGTGTGTGTGTGTGTGTGTGTGCAAATATTCCTTTTAGTCATGTCAGATTAAATAATTTACAAACATTGTGTCTGCTTATTTTTTATAAAATTCGTTCATATTCACGGATGATCTTTCGTGTATTATAACTGAAAGTTGTAAGAATTGAGCTGTGACGTGAACAGATGATTTTATTTTTCATTTCTCAATCTACTCGAAACTCGAACTACTTTCAATCTCCTACCTTATATCTGAAGTAAGAAGAAACTTTACAGTAATTTTAAGTAAAACAGTTTCGGTTACTTAAACGCACACCCTTGAATAGGATCTCGGAATGAGATTGAAATTACCTCTATTTTGATTAGTCATCACAAACTATGTAATAATGTCTCCCAATTTGAGGGAGTTTAGCTAGTTTTGTACCTTTTAAACACTTTGGTGTTGAAAAAATAGCTATATTGTAGTGATATTATAACATAATTATGTTATAAATTTTAAATAAATATTATTCATTCTACTTTGTATTCAGCACTTTTTCAAATAGTGATTTTTGGATACAGATTTTATATCATCCGTACTTCTCCTATACGATTGTATATATATATATATATATATATATATATATATATATATATATATATTGTCCTACGTTGATGGCACGACTTTATGTTTCATGCTTTATGCAATCATCAATTTCATATTACAAACTGACAGTTTGAAAGATTTGAATGAAAGTTCTCTCAATGTTCACGTACTGCATTTTTAATAACAAGATTAACAATTTTAATATTTAATATTCTAAGATTACATGTAGATAAGAAATAAATATAAAATTTTAATAAAAATAAAAATTTTAAATTTAAAAATATTTTGAAAGATTGGTTTAATAGTAATTCTTATTATGCGAATTGTTAATCTTAATAGTTAATTTTAGCAGATTTTTTTAAGACGGTTATACTTGTGAAAATGTTTACTAATTTAAAAAAAACCTGTCTATATTAATATTTGATAGACAACAGAAAAGCGATTAAACCATATAATTTTCCTTTTTCTATGTCAACCGTTAGCCTTGTAAAATTCTTAATTATCTACAAATGTTAAATAGGGTAATTTATCTTTACAGTCACATCTTTGGAAAGCCATTTTACACATTTTTTTGTTTTTAATAAAGTAATAAAGTTCGAAGTTAATCTGCTAATTCTACTACTACCTTTTGTAGGTATCAGTTTCACAATGACATTGGGGTGATTTGATTTAACGTTAATTTATCCGGAGGTTTCATTCTCCTTATGGTGAGAATTGAAAGAATTGTCATTGAGATTAAGAGTAATGTCTAGATAATTAAAATCTTCACGTTAGAAGAAATCTCAATTTTAAACTCCAGCAATTTAAGGTCTTAATTTTTTTTAATATTAGTAGACAAAGTAATATTAAGGATGAACATTATTCCATTATTTTGGTATAAGCCTATTAGTTTAGGGCGTACAATTCCAGTACGAGGATCTAAAATATAAATGCCTACTAAATCATAAACTTCGGCTGAATCATAAACCCTCATAGGGACATCAAAATTACAACTGAGTCACATAGTCTAGAAGGGTTTATAGTTTCTAGACAAATTTAAAGTTTACTAAGAGGTCTCTAAAGATAGAGCAATATAAATCTATTTTATATATTCTCTCTCTCTTTATATATATATAAACGAGATTATAATAATAATCGTCTCGGAAACCTTCTTCGAAAACTATCGAACGAAGGTAAAAAGGGTTGTAAAAAAAAAGAAATAGCTTAGAGCATGAAAGTCAGTCAAAATTGTGTGAGACTGAAATCACTACGAAGCCTAAAGAAAAATCACGACACGATATCTATCGGACGCATGCTCTGTAGTCTCACTCTCTCTCTCTCTCTCTCTCTCTCTCACTCTCTCTCTCTTTCACACACTCTCTCTTTCCCAGTCTATTTCTTCATTTTCAGTCAACTTAGCAAGCAGTTGACTACCTACAGAATCTGAAAAAATAGTTGCATTATATTTTTGCATTGTTGTCTGTCGGAATTTGTCACTCGACTTCAGTTCAAGATTACTGTGTTGTAAGTTGGGTCAACCACACATTTTTATTTTTATTTTTTTCTTTCCTCTTGCTATTGTTAGTAATTTAAGTAAGGAACTATATTTTGCTCCTTATTTTTCCGCTACATTTTTATTTCAGCAGATAGCAGCGGTTCTGTATAAGAAAAAATCATTTTGATTTCCTCCAGTTAAAAAATGAGTCGGCCATTTTCTGGACAGCCAAAGGGTTGTTTATTTCGTCTTTTTATGGTCTTTTCTTTAAACTTGCTAGAGAAGGTTCTGTAAATTAGTTTGTCTTTGAAGACATAAATTGCGTGAGGTATTATTTACTTCTTTATTAATTGAACTTGTTAGTAATGTGATTGTATTAAAGAATTTAAGAGTAGTTGCTCTTTGACGGTCGGTCATTCTACCTCTCTACTCACTGGCTATTAGACGCATGCTCTGTAGTACCACTCTTTCTCTCTCTTTCCCACCCTATAGCAGCGATTCTGTCTAAGAAAATGTATATATATATATTTTTCTCCAGTTAAAAAATGAGTCAACCATTTTCTGAACAGGGAAAGGGTTGTTTATTTCGTCTTTACATGGTCTTCTCTTTAAACTTGCTAGATAAGGTTCTGAAAACTAGTTTAGCTTTGAAGTATTCTCTCGATATAAACGGCTTGAAGAATTATTTACTTCTTTATTAATTGAAATTGTTAGCAATGTCGTTATATTAAAGAATTTAAGGGTAGTTGCTCTTTGACGGTCGGTCATTCTACCTCTCTTCCCCCTGGCTATTGGACGCATGCTCTGTAGTACCACACACTCTCTCTCTTTCCCACCCTCTCTCTCTTTCCAACTCTCTGTCTTTCCCACTCTCTCTCTCTCTTTCCTAATCTCTCTCTCTCTCTCTCTTCGTGTTCAGTCAATTTAACAAGCAGTTGACCATCTACAGTATCTGAAATAAAAGTTGAATTATATTTTGGCATTATTGTCTGTTAGAATTTGTCACTTAACTTCAATTCAAGTTTACTGTGTTATAAGCTGGCTCGACCACTCTTTTTTATTTTAAATTTAATTTTTTTTTCTTTCCTCTTGCTATTGTTGGTAATTAAAGTAAGGAACTATATTGTGCTCCTTGCTTTTACGGTACATTTGTCTTTCAGCATATAGCAGCGGTTCTGCTTAAGAAAAAAAATTATTTTCCTTCAGTTAACAAATGAGTCGGCTATTTTCTGGACAGACAAAGGGTTGTTTATTTCGTCTTTACATTGTCTGTTCTTTAAGCTTGCTAGCGAAGGTTTAGTAAATTAGTTTGGCTTTGAAGTATTCTCTTGGCTTAATCCAAATTAAAATTTAGTATTTTTTTAATTGGAGTAGATAGTACCTACTATCGCTCGGTGTTACACTCCAGCCTCTTCTTTTGAACAGGAGTAGATGTGATTGCCTTGCTTCTTGTTTAGGAAGAGGTTCCTGGTTCTCGTCCATTCTACTTCGGTCTTAGTGTTAGTTCCGTCGCAATCTCTTTGCACTATTTGAGTATGGTGGCAACGTCTCTTGCGTAGCGTCTTGAAAGGATTTTCTGATCAACAGTCGAATAATATGGTGGTTCCTGTAGTGCCATATCGCGCATGGACGTGAGTCCCTGCATGAACCTCCCGTGGGCAACCCCGAGGCTACATTATGCTGCAGGCTGCGCCAGTCTCTATCCTACACATGCTGCATACAGTGACCGCCTGATGCTAATTTAGACCTCTCAATATAAATAAACTAATATGAATACAAGCAAACAAATTAGGTAAACTAAACCTTCTCATCAGAAAACGCCCAAACCTGTCTGCGTCTCCTCCGCAAACATACGCGCTATCCGCACTAATTTTACAGCGAAACTAACTTTGATCTTTCTCTCTCCTCTTCTGAGGTTTACGCTCCTGGTTACTTTCCCCTCTTCAGGAATGACTCCAATGTCCATATGCATTGGCTCGGTGTCTATGTCAGCAAACACCTCCCTCTAGCTAAGGTGACCTCTCTTGAATACGTGGATCATTCTTTCATGTGTTTCCCTCTCTCACTTCTAAGATCGGTTAGCTATCTCTTCTTTCTCTACCGCTCACCCTCCTCCTCTGACTGCTCGGTACTTGATAGCATCTTTAACAATTTTCGATAAGGCCATTTCTTCTTATCCATCTGCCCATATATGTGTTTGTGTTTGGTGATTTTAACGCCTGCCACAACAAGTGGCTTGAAAACTCTATCACCGATTCACACCATCAATTTTTCAATAACCCAATCTCTTACGGAAGTGGTGGATTTCCCCACGCGTTTCTCTAATAACCCAAATGGAAGGGACTCATTACTAAACCTCGCTTCACTTCCAGCCCAGACTTTTGCACTGGCAAGCAGCCCTGCCTTATCGGAAAGTCTAACCACGCTGTACTTTCCGTTACCATCTCAATTAACTCCCACTCAGCCCAAGAAACCCAGACCAGCAGAACATCCTACTACTACCAAAGAGCAGACTGGGACTCGTCCGCGACTTCCTGTGTGACGTCCATTGGAACAACGTTTTTAGTCTTACCGATGAAAACTGTGCATCCGAGGTCTACTCTTGGGTTAAGGCTGGCATCAATGCTTTCATCCCAGTCAGGAAATTTCAGCTTAAATCCCGTTCGCCCCCCTTGTTCTCGCCCGCTTGCTTGGCCGCCATTGTCCACCGGAATCATTTCCTCCGACTCTATCGAAGCCTCGCGTCGGACCAAAACAGGCGCCTTTTCGCCTCAGCTCGTAATATATGTAAAAGGATACTTAACGAAGCTAAGTTGTTGTTTGCTGCCAGAATGAAGCAACGCATAGCATCTTGTAAGTTCGGTGCCAAAGACTACTGGCGTCTCCGTAAAAGTGTGCTTAACAGGAGTAAGACCTCAATACCCCACCTAATCAATCAATTTGAGGTCCTCACCTCCTCAGCGGACAAGGCTGTATGTTTTGCCCGCAGATTCTCCACTAATTCGAGACTGGATCCGTTTGGAGTCTGTACACTCGACTTCTCACCATAACTGAGGCTCAACTGAATGACCTATACATTACACCCTCGCTGGTCTCTAACATAATCTCAAAAATTGACTCTCACAATGAAGCAGAGGGGACGGAATCCCAAACTTAGTCTTGAAGAAATGTGCCCCTGAACTCTCCTCTGTCCTCTCTAAGCTCTACAACTTCTGCCTATCTGCTTTTTGCTTTCCTGCCTGTTGGAAGACTTCGTCTGTAGTTCCTATATTTAAGAACACTGTAGATCCCTCGGGTCCCTCAAATTACCGCATTATAAGCCTTCTTCCGGTCTTTAGCAAAGTGTTCAAAGTCATTATCAGCGCCGACGTGGTTCAGCATCTCACAGCACACGGGCATCTCTCGGACAAACAGTATGGCTTCCGCTTCACCAGGTCCACCGCTGATATGCTAATGACCATCACCGAGTATATATACCAGGCACTCGACAAGAAAAACGAAGCTCGAAATTTTGCCTTGGATATCTCTAAAGCGTTCGGCAGAGACTGGCATGCTGGCCTCCCACGCAAACTGCGGAGCTATGGTATAACTAGAATATTTGTTTGACCTAATCCAGTCATTCATCTCTAACCTCACATTGGCGGTGTTATTAAATAGATACGCGGGTGTCCTTCAAGGCTCTATCCTAGGTCCGAAGCTTTTTCTGATCTACATAAATTATCTCCCCGATGCCATAAATCCCAAATAAACATGTACACCGATGACACCACAGTTTACTCTCGCCTCGATCAAAGACTGGTGTGGGCGAGGACCTCCAATCCTTAGTGGAATGAAGTAAGAAATGTCTTGTAAATTTTAATGCTTCCAAAACGAAGCTGCTATCAACCATCATAGACAATCGCACCTACCTCCCATTAGCATGGAACGGGCTTGCCTCCACGAGAGTAAAACACTACGCCTTCTTGGTCTTACACACTCAGTAGACCTCAAGTGGAATGACTATATCGAATCCATAGCTAAATTCGCTGCTATGAAAGCCGGTTCTTTGTGCAAGGCATGGAAGTTTTTCCCGTCTGAATTTATCCTGCACATTTATAAATCTACCTGTATTGAATACTGCTGCCACATCTGGCTGGGTTCCCCTGCTATTCTCTTCAGGGTTCTTGACAAAATACAACGAAGAATCTGTAACGTGATCGATACCGACCTGACAGGCAGGCTGCAGTCAGCCTCACACCGGCGTTACTTGGCTTCCCTGTACCTCTAATATAAATTGTTTCACGTTTTTTGCTCCGATGAACTTAGATCACTGGCGCCCCCTAGGAATGAATTTGCACGAGATACTAGTTTAGCAACAAGGTCCCACCATTTTACAGTGAAACAGGTAAGATGTAACCGCAATTTCTACTCCAATAGCTTCTTTTCTCGCACTTCCCGCCCGTGGAATTATCTTCCATAAAATTACTTCCCCGACAGTTACAATCTCCAGGAGTTTAAATGTAAGGTCAATAGACACCTCCTAACATACTAACTCGCATCCATTCTCTCAAACACTCTTACCATCTACCCAACCCTCACCCTCGGTATCCTTACCCGTCTATCACCCTCCTTCTGACTTCTGACATTTCCTATTTCTAACCACTCTTTCTCATCACTTTCCCCTATGTAATCCCCGGCACAATAGTGGCAGTGGAATGCCTTGCTTGGGGTGAAATGATTAATATATATATATATATATATATATATATATATATATATATATATATATATATATATATGATGGGGTGAAATGATTAAAATATATATATTATATAAAGAGAGAGAGAAAGAGAAAGAAATGCATGGAGAGAGAGAGAGAGAGAGAGAGATAAAATGTTCCCCGTCTTAAATATGTATCTGTTATAATAATATCACTCTTCAATGTCGAATAGCACTTATAACATTTTTAATATCAAACATTTTATAATATAGTGTTTCGATAATATGACATAATTTTTTATGAACATACAAATAATAAAAGCCGTATTTCTTTGTTTCAGTTAACATAATTTAAATCTTCTTTAACTTAAAACTGGAATGTTTCAGCTTGGAACCCAGAATCCACGTCTCTCTCAACTCACAAACGTACAATATCGTATTTTTTAAATTTCCCTTCATTCAGTTTGAATCGAAGAATATTCTATCTAATTTAACTTGCAAAAAAAAATGTCATGAGTCATACTCCTCACTTTTATTGTTATATACAGTTATTTTAGTCTATGTATTATATGGATATCGGCTCGGAACGGGGATCGGGGAGATGAGTTCGAATTCCAGTTGAATTCATTGCATTCACTTACGCGCAAATACCCTTAGGAAAGGTATTAATCCGTCTCTTCCTTCAAGTTATGGGTCAAATAACAGAACAGATTGGGTTCTATAGCCTTGGCTAGCAACCAGTCTACCGCAGAAAGCAATGCCAACCTACTGCGGGATAATCTTCTGCCCAGTCAGTCATGTCTCGAAAGAGACATGATCGCCCAAGCGTGTTTCACGTTTGGCACTTAACTAACTGACTGATTATATCTATTGAATGTACTACTGTCAAATTTTTGAAAGTCAGAAATAATGAATAATTTCAGAACCTTAGATAAAAGGTTTCCTGAATAATTCTTATTGTGTTAGTTAGTTGTTGTTTTTTTGTTTTTTTATGGCAAATCCATCTCTATGGTTGTTTTTATACCACAATCTAAATAATTTAAAGGGAATTTTATTGTTTCTAGAGATAATAATGGTTATATTGATAAAGATATTAACCCATAGCTGCGGGAGAACAAGAATATCCATTGCTTTCCTGAGTGTATTTCTGTGTAAGTGACTGTAATGAACCCAATTAGAATTAGAACTACTTTCGCTAAATAAAAATTACGAGCCATTATACTTTGCATCACACGTACAATATTAGAAAGCGTCCATCCATGTAGGTGCTAACAAAACTCGGCGTTGCTTAATGTCGTTGATTGTACGGGAACAAGTGGCTTAACATGATGTGACCGTAGGCCTTTTAAAACGTGTAAGACATGTATGATTCCAAAAATAGATTATAACTAAAAAGTACATCCATGTAAGGGCATTTTTATAAGTCATCTATAGTTGCCTTTATGCTGAATAAACAGGTCAGACGTCCACTTACTTAATTAGCATGACATATATTACAGAACCATAAAAATATTCCCTTTGCTGTTACTTTTACAATGCGGTACATGTGGAGAAAATAAGAAGAAGCAAAATATTCATTTGATGAATATCTTCCAGTTTGCTTTTAAAGTTATGTAACCAATGCTTGCGTCAAGATCGAGCAATAGATCGCCATTCTTATCAAAGAAAAAATAACGAGTATCACTTCACGAGACAGAAACGAAGTTAAAGAGGAGCTGATAGCAATCTATCCATTCTGTTTGCATATTGGCTACAAAATATTATCGATTTCTTCCGACTGACAGCAGGGGAATGCAGTGCATATTGCTTAGCGAACCATTCCGAAATGTCAAACTTCTATTGTCCTTTGAAAATATTAAGTATAAGAAGGATTTGTTCTGATACATTAGAATTATACAAATACAACATATTTGATTTGAATATTTATCTATGTGGAATTAAGACGTCATTTGCTGCATAGATGGTTGATGATTGTTATTATATTCAGTACTTAGAGGTCAGAATATCATAGACTAAATATTTTCTTATCTTTCAGTCCACTCGTAAGAAGGTTTATATATATATATATATATATATATATATATATATATGTGTGTGTGTGTGTGTGTGTGTGTGTGTGTGTGTGTGTGTAGATATAATAGAATCCTTGGTATTTGGTAAGGTAAATTTCACAGACGATTAAATCCAATGAGAACTCAATGTTAAAATTTAACAGAGTATTATAATAAACATGAGTTTGATATTCAACAATGAATGGGTTAAAATTATCCAGAAAAAGACAAGTAAAAGAACGAAAAAGAAAAAGAAAACAATAGGAGAAAGGTGGTTAACTTAAAAGTTTTAGATAGTTGAGTTTAATAGTTCAAGTCAAGATATATTGACTTCCATAACTACTGTCATTGTAAATATCTTATAGGCGCTAACATCTAACACAGTTAAGTTAACCTCCTCTCTCATATTGTTTTTTTTTCTTACTTAATTTTTTCTCGATAATCTTCACACATTCTATATTGAATCCAACTTATGTTTATTGTATATATATATATATATATATATATATATATATATATATATATATAGTCATCCGCAGACAGATCTGTTTCGCGGTATCACAGTTATCAGTACGGTTAGACTCCGATTGTTATTTTTACCCAGGATTGAAACCCGACCGAATTGGCTCAGTCGGCGATTCTACCTCTGGGCTACGAGCGTTCGGTCGGAAGAAAGCCGACTTTTTAGCGCGTATATCATTATACACGACTAATAGCCATAATGCTCTAATTCATTATTGAATGAGCGATGCATATATGTCGGACTAGCTACTGTTTTCAAAGTTTTCAATATATATATATATATATATATATATATATATATATATATATATATATATATATATATATATGAATTTATACATGGGCAGCAATCTTTCTTTTAAACATATTTTGTCAAAAATGAACGACAAGGAAAATCTAATTAATTCTTGATTTAATTTTTCCATTTTTCTAAACGTTACTTTTTGCTGGATTTTAATCGTTACACCTCAAGCACAGCGGTACCGCCACTGATGCGGAAGGGGCTACATAATAGTAAAAGTTTAGACAGCAGAAGAGTGAAGGCGAACAAATTACAGGGGTGTCAGAGAATGGGCAAGGGAAGGATGGGAAACACGAGTTGTCAAGGCGAAGAGAAAAAAAGAACATGATATACGAGGTGATGTAGAACAAACTAGAGTCAAGTGGATAACAGATGGGAATTGTTTTTGTTGATTGCTTAATTATTTAGTTTTTGGTCATAATAAAATTAGACCAGTGTACATTTGTATTAAAAAGTGTTCACTACAATTATATTGTACAAATGTTTTCCATTTGTAAACTAGTTATTACACGACCTAGTTTTCTACCGTCATTGGTGTCGTCAGGCAATTTGAGATAACTTATTTTACCTTTTACCGTTTTTTTTAAGTGTCAGTTATTACAAATCGTCTGAAGACATCACTCATCGTAGGAACCTAGGCAATAACTCGTTTACAAACCGAAAATGATATATATATATATATATATATATATATATATATATATATATATATATATAAACACTATATTGAAGTATATATATATATATCGGCCTGAATATTAGAGAATTTCTGTTAGTAATATATGCATCATACTTGCGAGTTCTACAGACATAAGAGAAACCGTCAGCTGGGTTTTGTGTCGAGGTACACCCGATAAATATCAAAAATTGATAATCGAAAAAATCGGGTCATAGAAGGAGTGGTCCGATTTTAATCAAATTTTGATACACTCATAGACAAAGACATAAGAAACGATATTCAGAAGTTTCAAGGTTGCAGTTCTTACAATAGTGCAGAAAATCGATAATATATATATATATATATATATATATATATATATATATATAAAGGCAAGATGTTTGTGTGTGTGTCTGTTTAACTGCCTGTATGTTTGTATTTTTTCAGCCCTTTTATTTTAGTTTTTGCTTCAGGTTTGGCTCTAAGTAGGTATAAGTGTAGTTCATAGTCTCAGCCATGATACCATTAATCAGAGAACTTAACTAGCTGTCAAAATTCAGTTTACGACGAAAAAACATATTTGATATCGATACCAGGAAATGAAAATTTGACTTACATCCATTTATTTTTCTTTCAGTCTACGGTTTCGCTATAACTGGAAACAACTATTGCTTTTTAGTCTTTCGTGCCAACGTCCAAAGAGTCTGAGCTCCAGGACCATGGATTAGTTTTAAAACTTTCATTACACTCGAGCAACGTCGGGCTATACTGCTAGTATATATATAGAGAGAGAGACAGAGAGAGTCAGAGACAGATGTGTGTATGTGTGTTTGTGTGTGTGTGCCCAATTGACAATATATATATAGGCGGTGTATAAAGGTAACATAAATTTCGCTTTATGTAACAAACTACAGATCAACATATTTAAAGAAACATACTGCGCATACTGCGAGCATGTGCCTTGTGGTCCAGTGGATATCGACTCTGATCGAGAAATCGGAGAGCCGAGTTCGAATTCCAGTTGAATTCGTTGCAATCATATACGCGCAAATACCCTTGGGAAAGGTATTGATCCGTCTCTTCCTTCCAGTTATGTGTCAAATAACAGGACAGATTGGGTTATATGGCCTTGGTTGGCACCCATTCTACCGCAGAAAGCAATGGCAACCTACTGCGGGAAAATCTTCTTCTCAGTCCCAAGCATGTATCACGTAGGGCACTTAACTGACTGGATGACTGCGCATACAAGTATAGTAAGTGCTTGAGAAAGTGGACTCATTTGCCTTGCCATTTCCGTTATTCCAATGACCTTTTCAATGAGGCCACATACATATAGCCTTTCTCTTAATGTTATGGTGAAACAAACCTATTCCTCAGATAATGGACTCTCCCTCTTATATTAATGAGATTTAACAGGAAGTTAACTTTCTTGGGAAGTTCATAGGAATTCTTAGAAGTACTAGAGAGTTCTTTATAGTTCTATTGGTGTTCAGTAGAACTATTAGGCAGTTGATATTAGTCGGCAATTAGCCAAATGCTAAGGAGTCAGCTTTAAGTGGAAGATTACAAAGTTACTAGCTTTTAGGGTGCGTTAAGTCGATTAGCACCAGGCATAGCACGATTATAATATTCCGTGCAAAACTACTTCGCAAAACTTAGAAATGTTAAATTTATTTGTCTTTAGACCATGCCATACTTGGAAGTGCTTTCATTTCTAATTTTTGATTAAGCATTTATAATTTGAAAGGTTTGTATTAATTAAAATTATTCATTAAAATAATTCTAATCCTTTACAGTGAATATATATATTGAACTCACAACTCTTTGGTTCAAGTCAATGGAACTAAACAAGGCCTCTATCTGGGATACAGCAGTAGTGAACAATCAACTTAAAAAAGTTAAGTTAAAGGGAGATAACTAATGGTTACCGAAAGTGGCATTGGACAGGAAATGAGAATATATCCCTGTGATTGAATTAAAGGGTTCGATTCGAAATTCATAACACTTGAAAAAAGCCGAAGCGTACAACAGCCGAAATATTGTAAAAATGACAATAAATATGATGTAAACAATAATGTAATTTTAATTCGTTTTGCTTATTATAATATCGGTGTCTATAAATACTTCTTTTTTCATATAATCGTTTCACCCCAAGCAAGGCAATTCTGCCACTGGTGCACAGGGGCTTACAATGTGAGGAGACGGATGACAGACAAGAAAAGATTGATGTGGGATTCACGGAGACAGAACATGACAATGGACGATGCACTTAAACCTTTGGAGATTGTACCAATCAGGATAGCAATCACGTGAAAGGGAGTTTCATGTGCGGGAATTTCAAGGAAAAAACTAGTAAGGAAGAATTGGCGGTCACATTTGCTTATTTTGACAGTAAAAGGGTGAAACCTAGTTGCCTATCTAGGTGCACTGATAAATTGATGATAACGGGTACCACAAAATGAAGCTTGTCAGAGCAGAAGCCGTGAAAATACATCTAGAAAAGACAGAGGGAAGCCACATTCCTTCGATGAGAAAATAACTGAAGGTGAACAGTCAAATCGACGAGAAAAGAAATTTTCTATTTCGGCATAGCAACCCAACCTCCTAATCAGTACATGTAACTTTTGATTCAATTTATGTATTCTATTTGAAATCGGCTGAGAGAGGCAAAGCAGCCTTTGTGTATTGCTTTGGGGTAGATTAGTGTGATCCGTGTTAATGAAAAGTAGGAATACTTCCTTATGGTGGTTAAAGGAGAGCATCTTTGTTTTGAAACATTAAAAGTTACTCGCTATTTCTTATCCCAATCCATTACATATTGAAGTTTCTAGCAGAGGCTAGATCTACTTTGTCAGCCCAGGCACATTTCTTAATGAAATGGGAGTAGATGCCAATTTAGGAACTGACTATATCAGGAAGATTACTGATGAATGAAAGGAAAAGCGCAGGACCTTAAGTGACACCTGTGTTCACATGAAAGTGTTTGGAAGCATGCCTATTCAGAACGACCATCATTTTACGTTTTGACCTGAACGATCGGATTAAATCGAACAATCATCCAGTTATACCGTAATGTTGTAGCTTGAATACAATCCCATTCATTTGCTGAGATATGATATTAGAGACCAGAGAGAAAGTTATGTATATTTCACTCAGCTGGGCCTCAGTTGTAGAACGAATGTAGGTTGTGGGAACTCCGTATGAGACAAGTGTGGAATTTCAAGAGAATTTACGAGCAAAGCACTCATACTTGTCCGCTGTGTATATGAGAACCTTAAAATTATTGAGTATTGGAGGGATCAAAGGTTTGCTGTTGTTGAGCACATTGTATTGGATCGAAGGATTGCTGTTGTTTAGTCAACTTTAGCAAAGGCGCAAGTAGTCTTAAGAGACAAAATTGCGGGGTGCTATAAGTGGCTTCATTATATTATCAAACAACAGCTTAGCATCCTTTAGGATTCTACGATGGATATAGTATTATCATATCATTTTAAAATATCTTAATCATATTTTTTATAAGATTAAGTAGATCTTTAAATTTGCATTACGCTATTTACAAACATTATGAAATATAGTTACTCCCAATATGATATAAACAATCCGCTTATATAAAGGAATTTAGGGAGTAAATGGTGGGGTATCACCGTTTTCATTCCGCCTACCGATAAATCTTGTATTGTATTAACAGGTGAAAGAGACAGAATTAAGTGCATTGCTGTATATTTTCATTTGTATCGCTGAATACCTGCGTGGAGGTGCTGAAGCTGGTTCTTTATTTCCCTGCTTACTATTAATAAAATGTCGTTTTTGAATAAGATTCTTAAAAGCGAAAAAAATATATTTCTCCTTCTTAATAGCGTGTTTTTTTTAACAATGTCCTACCCCTTGCAACACTTATCAACTTTTATCACTTTACCAAACTGCCACATTCATTCCGGCACCCATTCCCACAGCCACATTCCTCTGTCCCTCTTGTCCTTGATAAACTCTGCCCCTATGAATATGTTTCTTACGAGCATAAAACGTAAAAAGTTTCGATTAGATCTCTGATATTTTCAGTCTAGGAAGTGTTAAAACAGGCAACAGAAAATGTAACAATATCAATAGTTATATGGAAAGATTCACTGCAGATGTTAAAAATGATATAAAATAACAGTCAAATTTAGTTAGAAATCCAGATAAGAATGCTGAAATACTATGCAAAATCCTTCCTTCTATAGCACAATAAATTCTGACAGAAGAGGCTAGTTACAAGTTCGAGTACTTTGGATAGATACGACATCGACTAGGAGTTCAATAATAAATGAGTCATTATCTGTGGAAAATATGTAACTATTCATTTTCAGAATCCCTTGCGGGGTATTGATATATATTGATTCAGATAATTTGTAATATTTCGTACATTATTGGCAAATATTAATTACCACGTCGCAAAGTGATCTCATTGTAACATGTGAATTTTTTAAGCACTCAAATTACCTTTGAAATGGTAACTCCATCTGAGATGTTTTCAGGTATCAAAGAGGGACTAAAAGTGAGTGATTATAATATTATTTGGAACTGCGGGATCTGTGTGTGTGTCTCCTATCAAGGAGACGTTGTCAGCTTTTGCAAAGCCGGAAGTAGTCTTTAATGCAAGTAACCCGATATTGTCTTAGCTAGTCTATTATTTCATTAGTATTAATTTTCATACTAGGATGTCAAGCTAAGTTCAAGGCCGTAATACAAGAATATAATAACTTTTCTTGTTCTCTAAGTCTGAAGATTTGATCAGTGCTTTCGATTTAGGGGTTAGATGAACAACCTTCTTTTTCCAAAATACGTTTTAAAACATTGCTAATTCACATTGCTCGTAATTGTGATTTCATTTTTTATATTCTATTTAATGAAATCTGGCATGTAAAGCTAAATTCATTTTAACTTGTCAGCTGAAATTTTCTTTCAAAATTATACAATTTATTTTCAGAGTAAGCAATTGGACGCATTCTTATAGAACATCTTGAATTTTTTAGACTAAATCTTTATAAATGCCCGCAATGTCTTTTTCATTCCTCTTTATTTGAACAAAACTTTTACTTGTAACATTTTATTTTGCTTCGGCTCTTTAATAATTCATGCGGAAATTTATTAGCCACATTCATTTCGATCTGCATTTGATACGTCTTTAATGACTTTCAGTAGAAATTACAAAATCAGGAATACAATTCTCAGTCCCGCCAGATTAATTCTTAAAGAGAAAATACATTTACGCATGACTGTCCGGTTTTATATTGTATTAAACGCCCAGTGTGATTAATCGCTGAGGATTCTTTTATTAAATTCACAGCAATTTATTGAAGTATCCGTTCGTATTGTCTCTTTATATATTTATTTTATGATTCTCGTGTCGATATTCTTAAAGATGAATCTGAAGTGTTAAATGTAATTTGAAAATCAACGCAAGTTTGCACAATTTCCAGTGCAAGCTTTCTTTTGCCTGATAATATTTTGTAAAGTTAAACAACACTAAAAATATATATTTGAAAAAAAAAACGAGTTTCGGGAATATATTTTTCCATTTCCTTTATTGAATCTAAGCTAAAGATATAATAGGTATTATTTTATTTTTTCTTGCATTTTATGAGTGGCTCATTGTTTAGAAATTTCGCTTTCTGACCATGAAACCAGTGTTCGAATTTTACAATCGGGTATAGTGTATGTCGGCTCAGAAAGAGAAATAGGATAGTTCGAATTCTAGTTGAATTTGTTGCATACACTTGAGAAAGGTATTAATCCGTCTGTTCTCCCTCCATGACAGATTAGGTTTTATAGCCTTGGTTGCCAAACAATCTAACAATCTAAGAATGTAACTGATATTTAATGGGGAGAAATTCTATTACCCAGTCAGTCATGTTTCTTTTGAGACATAATCGTCTAAGCGCATATCTTGTACGACACTTAACTGAAGATCTTTCAGGAAGCTGGCTTATTGGTGAAGAGCCAATGATGATGTTATTTGTAGGAAGAGATCCGATAAAATCAAGAAGTCACTTTCCAGTGCCTGAGAACTATGTGAGTAAAATGGAATAGACGAAACTTTTGGGAGTTGTCGATGGTTGTATTAGCACTAAGCTTGAACGTGTTGGTTTTTGTTAAAACTGTAACTAAGTTCCACATTGTTACAGTATAATTCACAGATTGGTTCTGTAGGTGTTGAACATAAACAAATGTGTCTGAAACGGCGTCTGCAACGGGAATTATTCATTGGCAGCCTCACATTCATATTTCTTATATTCGATTTTCATATTGTGATTTTTATCGCAGGTCTCAAGTTATTTGAAAATATAAATAAGCCTTTGAAAAGATTTGAACAAGAATATATATACTAGGCAACTTAAGAAATCAGGATAGGGAGGTTAGTTTATTTAGTGAGACTAAATTGTTACCGTCCCTATCAGGGAAGACTAGGAAATTGGCGAATAACAAAGGATATTTTTATAATATTTTATAATCGT
This sequence comes from Ascarosepion bandense, assembly GCA_037127315.1. Taxonomy (NCBI): domain Eukaryota; kingdom Metazoa; phylum Mollusca; class Cephalopoda; order Sepiida; family Sepiidae; genus Ascarosepion; species Ascarosepion bandense. The sequence continues at coordinate 741,912 of JBBBDQ010028926.1, read as the reverse complement.
ATCGCTCCAAGCAAGGCATAATACTGCCACTGTTTTGCGGGGGGGGTTACATAGGAAGAGAGTTATGAGAAGGAGTAACAGAATAAAGGGGGTGTCAGAAAGCGGGAAGGAGATGGATGAGAATACTGCAGAAATGGGATGAAAGCATGAGGGAGAGGATGCAAGTTAGTGCAACAGGATATGACAATCGAATTTACATTCAAATTATTGGAGGCTGTAGCTGTCGGGGAAGTAAGTAAATGAAAGGGGAATCTACAGGCGGGACGTGCGAGAAAACAATCTGAGGGAGTAGCATTTGCGTTTACACTTTTTGGCTTCCCAGTAAAAAAACAGGACCTAGTTGCTAATCTTGTCGCCCGAGTAAATTCGTCTATAGGGGGCAACAGTGAGCTAAGTTCATCAGAGCAAAAGCCGTGAAAGTACTTGTAGAAGAGACAGAGGGAAGCCACACTGCGCCGATGAGAAAGTGTCTGTATCCGAGCTGCCAAGTTGGGATCGATCACATTATAGATTTTCCGTTGATTTTGTCAAGGACCCCTAGGTTGATAGCAGGAACATCCGACCAGATATGGCAGCAGTATTCTATGCACGGGCGGATGGTAGATTTGTATATGTGCAGGATGGTTTCAGAGAACCGACCTTCTTAGTAGCGGATTTAGCTATGGATTCTATGTGGAGATTCCACTTAAGGTCTGTTGTGAGAGTTAACCCAATGAGGCTCTCCTACAGGACAATTAACTGAGAAATGTTTCGTTTTAGTGGCGTTAAAATGATCTCGTCTCAGTTCACAATAGATTGTATATTTTCGAGATCAGCTACCAATTTGAGTTTATTGAATCGATAAGACTTACCTTTAGGACAGTTGTAAACAGGAAACTTTTATCAGTGGATATTAGCCTTGGTTAGTTTAAGTGATTTGACCCAAAGAATTACAGGCTACTGCAATGGTAAAAGAATAAATTAGAGAGTAGAGTTAAAGGGAGATGTAGACTACATGCCTACCGAAAGTGGAATCGCATATGAAATGAGAATGATATATCCTAGTGATCGAAATAAAAAGTTTGGTTCGAAATTCATAGCACCTGAACATCGCGTACAACGTCCGAAAAGTTGTAAACATGGCATTAAAAACGAGTACAATACAATAGTCTGAACAGAGTAAATAATATAAATATTACCTCATCTCGGAATTATATATTAATAATGAATAAACAGTTGCTTCACAAGCAGAGATAACTAGTAGATAACATCAGGAGGGTCTTTGCTGAAAATAAAGATCTGAGGGAGTCCAAGAATAGAACCTTTTAATGTAAAATGGGGTAGAAGACTGGCTGTTCAAGACAAATTCATCATTTTTACATTTATATGACAACTAACAGTATAGCCCGGCGTTGCTTGGGCGTAATGAAAGCTTTAAAACTAATCCATGGTCCTGGAGCTCAGACTCTTTGGACGTTGGCACGAAAGACTAAAAAGCAATAGTTGTTTCCAGTTAATGCGAAACCGTAGACTGAAAGAAAAATGAATGGCTGTAAGTCAAATTTTGATTTCCTGGTATCGATATCAAATTTTATGCACTATTGTAAGAACTGCAACCTTGAAACTTCTGAATATCGTTTCTTATTGTCTTTGTCTACGAGTGTATCAAATTTAATTAAAATCGAACCACTCCTTCTATAACCCGATTAATTCGATTATAGATTTTCGATATTTATCGGGGGTACCTCAACAGAAAACCAGCTAAGAACACTCGCAGACGCTTATAGTACAACTGTGTAAATTTTCAAGAAAATCGGTTCAGCTGTTTCGGAGACTATAGGTAACGGACACACACACACAAACAGACACACACAGAGCCAAAGTTCTATTTATAAATAAGTTTAGATAAGAAAAACTATTGAAAACATAAATAGGAATGCTGGATCGCTATGTAGATTATATGACAGAGGATTGCTGAGTTTTCAGTGAGCGAAGCAGTTAATTAAAATAGCAACAAAAGAGCTCGTACTAATAATCATTAATAACAACTAAACTTTTGAACAAATAATCAATAAAAAAACATTTTTAGGCTAAAAGATATATGTAGTTGACCAGAATATTTAAAACGTTACAGGAAAGGGGAAAAAGTGTCTTGACAAAAGAAAAAAAAAGAAAAACAAAGTCTAAGCGCCAGAAGTGATAGGATCTTTTTTAGGGTCACGATCGTTCATGACATTAGGCGAAGAGACACACAGTAGAAGATAAGCTGTTTTTTATTTTATTTTTAATTGTCAGCTATTGCAAAACTCTTTTTTTTAAAAATACACTTCTCAGTTATCCGAAAATGTCTATAGATTTTTCTTTTATCTGACCAAGTTTAGATATGATTTTTTGAAATATGTTCTGAGATATGAGAGTAAGTCGAGATATATTGTCAATTATTTGATATTTTTTTAGTCGTGAGACAAATTTTGGAGATTTTTTCTTTTCTGAAAATGTCTACATTTTTCTATATTTTCAGTTTTGATACTTGTTACTTGACAAAATCTACGTACATTTTTTTCATTTATCTAACAAGATTGGTAGGCACTTCGACGCTGTCATATTAAGCAGGCCTGTCTTGATAGATTAATTACAAATGTGTAATGATATCGATTCTGACAAATAGCTCTAAATATTCGGCCTTGTGCTAAGTCTAAGCTCCATTAAGTAAATCGTGGGCGCTTTTTCCGTTGCTTAATATTTAGAAATCTTGTCACAGTGAATCAATTATTACTGACTAGTGAGGTCGATGCTTGGTCTTGATCTACATATCTTCTTCTTTGTGCCCTATCCCTTCAGGACGTAGTCGATTATGGCTTTCCACGTTTCCCTATCCCTGGTGACTCTGTCCACGCCTTCTCCTGTTAAACCATGCAATCCTCGTTTTGTCATCTACCTGATTAGGTCCTTCAAATATGTTATCCGTTGCTTTCCTTTGTGTCTTTTTCCCTGTATCTGGCCTGTTAGTATCAGATTCTTCAAGCCATCCTTCTTCATTGCGTGTCCCAGGACGTTCAGCCGTCTCTTCCTGATGCTCAGTATTAATTTCCTTTTTGTTTCCATCATTACCAAGACCTCATTATTGCTCACATGCTCGAGCCATTCTATTCGCAGCATCCTTCTGTATAACCACATTTAAGTTGCTACAAGTTTTTCTTTCATCTTTGATTATATTGTCCAGTATTCACTGCCATATTGAAAGACGGACAGCACGTAGCAATCGAGTACTCTCTTCCTAGTTTTAGGAAATTGTCCTCTTTCTTAATACCTTACTCAACTTCTGGGATTGCTTCCTTCGCCATGCCAATTCGCTTTCGGATCTCAGTATTGCACTTCTGATCTACATATAAGCTGTGTTTAATAAATTACTCTCTGACAAGGTCGGTATATTTGTATTTTTCTTTGTATTTCTTTTTCTTTGTATTTTTTCTTTTTAAATATAATTTCCAAAAATCTATTAATGCTTTTAATTATATAACAAAATCCTAATATAAGTCTAAGAAATTAGAGAAAGCGTTATATTTTTTCATATGTAAAACATTTTTTTTGTTACAATGAGACTGTTAATATTTTCATATAGAGTTTAATCATTTTCCTACTAGCAAGTATATAAAAGATACAATAATACGGTTACTGATTTTCAAAGAAACAGTGAGAAGAATAACATAAAAAGAATACGATGTGAAGAGAAAGAAAATGAGGATTTACATTACATTTAAATATATGAATCTAATAGTCGACAGAGGAAAATGGAGCTGAAAGAATATTCTATGAATGAGAAGTGCAAGTGAAAAAACCTGTAAGCATATAACTTAGATTACAACCAGCAATTTCAACTGTAAATGAGATCTAGCTAGCAATCTAGTCAGTCAGTTAAGTGTCATAGGTGATACGCGCTTGGGCGATCATGTCTCCAACGTGACATGGCTGACTCGGCTAAAGGTTATCCCGCAGTAGTTTGCTATCGCTTTCTGCAGTAGACTGGTTGCCAGCAAAGGCGATAGAACCAAATCTGTCCTTTTATTTAACCCATAACTGGAGGGAAGAGACGGATTAATACATTTTCCAAGGGTATTTGTGCGTAAGTGAGTGCAAGGAATTCAACTGGAATTCGAACTCGGTTTCCTGATTTGTCGTTTTGAGTCGATATCCACTGCACTACAACGCACATCTTGTCTAGTACTTTGCATAAATTCGCGGCACAAAAGAGGAACATCAGAACAATTCGGGCGGAATTAATTATAGCAGAGGATTAGTGAAATGACAATAAGGTGGTGGCGGATTTGCTGAGACAAAGGTCCCTGATGAGGATCTACAACTTTGCCGATTACTATTTTATTATTTTTATGTTGTTATATAGAAAAAAAATCTGTCGATACCGATACGAGTGGTCGAACACATATCTCTAGGCAACAAACGTAACCCTTGAAGGAATTGTGCTACTGGGATCACGTTACCATAAATATTTAATATATAAAGCACTCAGGTAGAAGTTTGAAAATGCTCATTTTCGTGTATTAGCAAGAGCACTTATCTTGACGGACATTCTGCTTTCGGGCAAAGAGTAACCCAGTCGATGCTCCGATGAAGGATAGAATCTCGTCTGGGGAAAATTAGACAATAAATTTTGGCCCGGAAGCCCCACATTAAAACGTTCTTGTGCCACATTTTGTTTCAAGTGGGAGGTAACTACATACTGTTCTCTGTTGTGCTTCTTAACTAAAACTTGTCGGACTCTCTGCTTCTGGCAGAGAGTAACCCAGTTAGGATTCCGTCGAAGGATAGTCGTCTGGAGAACATTAGACAATTAATTTTTGATCGAGATATATGGCTCGGATACTCCACGTTGAAAAGGCCTTGTGTCACATTCCGCCTCGGTGTGGAGGTAGATAAAAATCGTTCTGTGTTGTGATCCGTTCCGGTGTTGCGCGTCATTGAAGAGATTGTTTCTGAGTGAATTACTCGAGAGAAATTATTATAAGAGCATTGTTTTGTATTATTTGATGAATTCGTCTAATACGTTGATTTCACTCAAAGATACCGAAATATTACAAGTAGATAAAAAAAAATGTTACCTTCAGAATAAAGTTACGAAAACTAACGTTACAAAACATATGTATCTAGTCAAAAAGCAAAAGAGCCAGGCCAGATTTGTCAACAATGTCCGACACCCGAACGAAAGATAAAGGTATAAATTGGAAAGACAGATTCTGTCAAGAAAAAATATCTGACACTATACGAGGGAACTTCACATCCACAGCAGCAGAAATAACAATTGATTCAATATAATCATTTTACTTTATCTCAGCAGAGACTGTGAAACGAAAAAATCGCAAAGGAGGTTATAATTTGTCATGCTGACGGAATTCTCAAAGAGTAATACAAATGCAGAAGGACCTGCTTCCGTGCTTCATAGACTGCACAAAGGCATTTGATAATTTACGCCACGAACACCTTTTGGAGATGCTCGGCAATCTTGATATTTATGGACAGAAAACCTCTTGAGTACGGAGAGAAAATGAATTCAGCAAGTATACAAAAATAGAAATAGGTGTAAGAAAAGGAAGTGGCTTCTCGCCGGATCTATTTAACTTATACAGCCTAACAATTCTTAGGATTCGTCATTCGCAGCCACAATCTCAACAATATCAGAAATGCGGATTACACAGTGCTGATAGCAGACAGAGAAAAGAAAACGCAGAACCTCCTACAGAAGGGAGCAACAGAAAGCGAAAAGAAAGGACTGAGCATAAACTACAAAAAGAAAAAATGAAAATATGGTCATCAACAAAAAGAAAACCCCAAAATACCAACCACTGGTCGAGAAAACTAAAATAAAAGAAGTAACGAAATTAAGTAACTGAGAGGCGTTCTGACAAAGGAAAAAAAGTGCGACACTGAGACTCGAAGGCGCATTGGCATGGTTAAGGACACATATCAAAAGTTAACCAGAATAGTGAGGAATATCTCATTGGAAACAATGATATAAATTCTGGACTGTTATGTGATAAATGTCTACGACTATATCGTGTTGAATACACCGGTTCTCGTCCGATCACCGATGTTAAGTAACATCGAGACTAGTCAGAACTTGGATGGGTGACCGTTTGGGAATACCAGGTGCTGTAAACGTAAGGACCACCGGTTCTCCAAGTTTAGGGGTTTGGGCGCAGGGCGAACAACTCTGCCCCGTATAAAGGAATTTGTTACGGAAACAGTAACAAAAAAAAAAATGGCTGCCCTACATACCTTTGGGTGTAACGAGTGGGATGATGATGATGATGATGATGATGTATGTTGTCTTGTATGGCAGCTAATTTTGGATGACCACTCTAAGTATAAGAGAGGGTCTCGATGGAGCAGAAATATGGAGAATGATACTGCGGAATCCATGAATCAAGTGATTCAGCAGTGACGCGTTGTTAGAGTGGATGCTAGCCAGAAGAGAACTTATACTTAACATTTCAAAGAGAGCGACATAAGATTACTGGGAAACGTACTGAGGAAAATGAGTTTGAATAATCTGATACCCACAGGAGAGAGATAGGGAAAAGCAGCGGGAGACATACTTAATAAACTTCAGTAAATCAATGGCACAGCAAGACCTTAGAGAGATACCAAGAGGAAAAATATTAAGATCAACAGGGGACACGTGCAAATGAAAGTCCATGATCACCTACATCATGGAGGGTCACGGCACATGAACAAAAAGACAAAATTCAAATAAATGTTCTACATGAAGATTAATAGGGAGTAGTTACTTTTTAGTAGCTTTAAAATGAACATATCACTTCTCGATCCTGTTCACTGTAGATTTTATATTTTCGAGATCCGCTGCCGTTTTGAGTTTATCGAAAAGAGTAGACGTACATTTAAACAATGATAAATAGTTGTGTCATAAACAGCGATAACTTGTTGGGAACTGATGTCATCCGGAAGATCTTTGTTAAACATGAAGAACGGTATAAGTCCGATAACAGAGCTGTTGGTGGGCGCATTAATGTAAAATGATCTAGAAGACTGGTATTCAAAACAATTTCATTGTAGGTTTGGATAAGGAAATTGAATTAAATCAAGTAAACAGTTATAATCGCTATAAATATTCGACTTTTCAAGAGAGAAGCGCGCCAAACCAGGTTAAAAACCGTCGTAATATATAATGCAACAAATCGAGCTTATTTATAATTTAAACCTCAATTCACTCTGTCAGCAGCAACTGCCAACACATCAGCGGTTGATCTGGAGAGGTGAATGTCATATTGCTTTTTAGAAAAATATCCCTGTGAGGTGAGATGCTTAGTTAATTTGGTGTTGATTCGAGCCTTTACTATTTTTCTAAATAAATGGAAAAGAAGTTGATAGTTTAATTGATTCTTAAGAACACGAACTACAAGCAACCCAACAAACCTTCTACAAAGAAGCATCAAATTATCTACTGTAGGTTCTGGGTAGAAAAGTGACCAGTGCATGGGCAGATTCTTAAGGTAAATTGCAGCGATAAAATATAGTTCACATATTTTTTGTAGATCACATTGAGAAACGATAAAGTAAGGTATGAACAGAGTTATAAGCATATTACGTAGTATAGACATATTACTAAGTAGAAAGAGAGGAAAATATACTCCTGATGTGTCGAGAGTGTAATTGAACGAACATTTTCTGATAAAGGATTGTAATTTATCTGGTGAAGATGATGGCATTTCAAATTGATTGACAGGAAGACAGATTGTGGACTTCTGATTTCTGTTTTGTAACAAACCCGTGATACTTGTTTTAGTATTTTGACAAAGACTACATATGTTTTCATTTGCCAGTTGACGTTAAGATATTATTTTTTTCATTTTTTCATATTATTTTTCATTTTTCTCATATTATTTTTCATTTTTCTGATGATATTCAGATATTATTTTTACGTAAGTGACAATATGCATACATATCTTTATTTATCTGACAAAATCTATTTATTTTTTTCATAATTTAAGAAAATTAGTATATTTTATACCGTTTTCTCAATATGTCTAAATATCTTTTAGTCGAGATAATTTTTAAATTATCCTACAAAGCTTTGTTATTCTTGCTAATAGATTCTTTATCCCATACGTGATCTGCTGAAACGCAGTGTTCTGTAATATATCAGATGTTTAAGTCTTTTGACAGTTTATGACCTCCAGACATGCGATGATTTAACTGTCTTAAATTCCTCATCCATGCAATTTTACTTTTAAAATTTTTTTCGCCTGTCTCGTCTTTGCATTTTTTCTTTCTTGAAATACCAGTCATTTGTAAAGTTAACCGTAGGTTACCGTTCTAAATCATCTATGAATATGTTTATTGTTTCTCGAATGTGCAGGTATTATAGCAAAAAGAGGCTCAGAATGAGACAACAGTTGATCCGTGTTCGAAGTCTACTCCAATGGGTTATGTTTACTTTTGCGCAAATACTCTTTTCAGAAGCACGAATCCATCTCTTCTTCTGCAGCTACGAGTTATATAACATAATACAACTTCAACAAAATAAAAGTTCAAGATAAAATCACTGATATCTCTAAAAATGTCGAAAATTATAATATCACAGACAATAAAAGGATTATTATTTTAAGTAAAAGTATGTTTTTAATGAATGATAAACTATATCTATTAATTGACGAGGGTGGACGTTGGGTGAGTATTTGTTTGTTTGATAGATTCGATTTAGCGTCTGTATTTTGCCGTCTAGCTCGACGGGAGTTGCACTTAGATGTAGATCAAAATTTTAGAACGCTAGCAACACCTTGAAATTTTTCAGAAAGCCAAAAGTGGGGGTAGAAAAATATATATTATCACCCACAAAGTCAGGGATCAGTTTATGTGTCGATTATAATATAAAATCGATCACTGCATTTTATATTATCTATATCTATATATTTACCCCTCCCTCTCCTACCCTAATGTAATAGCGATATTCTACATTCTCATCTATACCTATAAAAGTGACGAGGGTGGACGTTGTGTAAGAATTTGCTATGTACATTTATTTTTTCAATTCTTATTATTCATTAAACTACCCGAGTGAAACCGGGCTAAACTACTAGTCGGTTCATAAACAGTAAGAAAAACTGCCAATCATTTCAACCCTTTGTTAATTACGTTAACTCGTTCCATATATTTACATCAATTATATACCTACACATATCTATCTATCTATCTATCTATCTATCTATCTATCTCTCTCTCTCTCTATATATATATATATATAGAAATGCTTTGTAAAATATAGACGGAAGCTGATAATGGTTTGCCTGAAATAGGCCTATAGTTCCGATTTACCATGAAATAATATCACTTGCATCAAAACATCACATTCTTACATATCATTCTCACTACAAACACCACAATGCCTCAAAGACTCTGTGAAGACCTAATTAATCCCATATGTAAAATTTGTCTGCGGGTGGTGGGTTTTTAGAAAACAAATCGATCAATCAATCAATGAAAGCAATTTCAGTGTTTGCCTGTTTCGCAACGATATTTTAGGATTTGAATAAAGAATACATACGCCTTAAAAAACCAAAAAAAATGTGCATCATTTAATAAAATTAACACCCACATAACATAATGTTTTGAAGCAGTGTTTGGAGACGAAGATTGATAGAATGAATAGACCGCCTACACATGGGAAACGAGATCGAACAATTTAAACAAACGTAAGTAAAGTAACTGAAAGGCTGAACGAATACAACAAAACTGAATGCTGCAAAAAGCCTCATTGTATTGCTTATACGTATATATGCAAAGAACGATAAAAGTAATGCAACATAAATCGTATTGTTAAAATCTTGTAATCCTGCATGTGTATCAAAATAGTAGACATCTAACAATCTACCTGCAATTCTAAAACGTAATTTATAATGAACATGCGTGTGTGCATTCTTCATTAGGGAAGTATATCAGGCTGAGTTAGTTATCAGTAGCTCTAAAATTCAGTGTTTGCCTCTCAGCTAAATGCCAGAATTTCGAAAAAGATTTTCAAGCCAAAGTAATATTTCATCATCACTAATTTTAAATTCTCGTAATTCATTCTACGATATGTTTTTATGACATACGTGATACACGCTTGGAAGATCATGTCTCAAAAGAGACATGATTGACTGGGCAGAAGGTTTTCCTCAATAGTTTGCCATTGCTTTCTACAGTAGACTGGTTACCAACCAAGGCTATAAGACCTACTCTGCCCTGCTATTTAAATCATTTTTTCTTTTAAACTCACACTTATAGTTCCTTGCTTATGTGAAATTAATACAACACTAATTTCCTAACTGTTTTGGATTCTTGTTGAGAAACCGAACGAAAAAATAAATAACAAAGACAGAAAAAGAGATAGAAAATGTGAATTATATTGAACAAAAATATACAAACTGGCACACAGGTTAGTCAATTCATGAATACTAGGAATACTGTCAGTAGGAATCAATATATACAGTCTTGTAGAGAAGCCTTATGTCCAGGTAATGAGTCTATATCCTTACTGACCAACTAGCGGCTGTACAATTACACAGCTCCTTACTAACTCTCTTTGACAATCAGTATATTTAGCTGTCCCTCCCACTAAGGGCAACATGTGACACATGGTCAGTTATGAGTGGGAATTTCCGGGCTATATGGCCCGGCCAAAAAATACATGTCTATTTTTCCCCAGTCGTTCTTCTACCCTTCGGCTTAACCACGACTGGGTTATTGCTCTCTGCTCGGAAGCAGAGAGCGCCCTCTGCCGGAAGGCAGAGAGCTGACAGTGAGAGATGTAGTTGCAGCGAGAAAACGCTGTGTGACAAGCACTGCCGTTCTCTGTATAGGTAAAATTGTATATCCCATTAGGCGAGTCCATTCCTATGTGCAAAAAGGGGCGATCCTCAACACTATCTTCCATTTATTTAATATCGTAATGTCAGTCAGTTAAGTACCATACAAGATACATGCTTGGGCGATCATGTCTTGAAAGAGACATGTCTGACAGGGCAGAGGAACTTCCTGCAGTTGGGAAGCCATTACATTCTGGGGTAGACTAGTTGCCAACCAAATCTAAAGAACCCAATCTCTCCTGCTATTTAACTCACGGCTGGAGCGAGAAAAGTACATACGCGTAAATGAATACCACGAATTCGACTGGAATTCAAACTAGACTCATCTATTTCTCATTACGAGCCTCTATCCACTGCACAACAACGCCCATCCTCGTACTGTTCTAAGTCTTAATGACCGAAGATTAAAAGAAAAACAAAACAAATTTGAATAAATATATTAAAAAAGGTGGGGTGCCGAATATGATATATATTTAAACAAAGGCCAAGAAAAAAAATGTAGATTATCAGGGAAAAATTGAAAAATTATTAAAGGTAAAAAATAAATCTCACACAAATCAATAAAAATATCAATAAGTTTCTTCTAATATTTTTCTTAGTAACGCATGAATCGAACATCATTATTCTTTCAATATTTACTGAGGGCAGGAGTTTTAGTTGATTATTGTGTCTTGTGTGTCTTGTGTGTCTCTTTTATAAGCCTTGTGACAGATGTAGCGACGAAAAGAGACTTAAAGTTTTGCATTTATTTTTTCTTACCTATTCGCTATAACTGAGTTAGTTAAAATGTTTTGACTTCCATCAGCAATACCGAAGCCAAAAGTCAGGAGATTAACAAATTGCGGCGTTTCCGTCTAATGTTTTCTAGTGACATGAAGTGGAAAGATTTTATTAAAAACTTACAAGATCTGTTGCTAGGAAATTTGGTTAACTAGGTTGTACGAGATATTTTTTTCAATAGAAGCAGTTTTGTATATTTGTATGTCTACTGTTTAAATGTGCATTGAATATTGCTGCAAGATTAAGTTTGGTTTATCTGTTATCAATCTACACTTTCGTGACAAAAATTGACATTTGTAAGTCTACTGTCTATATATGAATATATGCGAGTTAGTGTGTTAGGGGGTATCTACTGACCTTACATTTAAACTCCTGGAGATTGTAGCTGTCGGGGAAGCAAGTGTATGGAAGGGAATTCCACAGGCGGGAAGTGCAAGGAAAGAAGCTGTTGGAATAGAAATTGCGGTTATATCTTATCTGTTTCACAGTAAAAGGGTGGGACATAGTAGCTAATCTAGTATCTAGTGCAAATTCATACCTAGGAGGCACCAGTGATCTAATAGTATTTTCACAATGTCTATGCGTTCAATTCAAAAACTTTTAACTTAGGTTACAAGAAAGTTAATCCGAAATAATGTGTTAGTAACTCAAGTGTTTATAAATATTCTAATCTTTAGCGTTTGAAAGCTAATAATACATCATAATTGATATCATTTTCCAAATTTGGGACTGACCTCTTGATGTTTAATTTAATTTCAAGCAAAGCAGAAACAATTCTTAACACGTTTAAGACAGTGGAATAACGTTGACATAGAGTAACCCTTGGCTAGACAAAGCTCGACCGTATTCATCTTAATATCTCTCAGTATGACTCATTGCATTGTTGAAATTGATGTGTCTTCCTGACCTTATGAGAGAAAAGCTGGGTAGATTTACAGACGTTAAACGATTTGTCATGTATACTGAGCTCTCGTCCGTATAGACATCACTTGATATTAATATGCTGAATTGAAATTAAATTAATGCTTTTTTGATCCAGTCACTTTCCAGTAAGAGTGACATCAATGAAAGAAGACAGAACGGCAAAATCATTTCAGCCGAAGGCAATTCAAGAAGCGATAACTCGTAACAGCAAATGGAAGATCGTTTCTTCCCCGCAGGAAGATATAAAATGTCGAGTTGCTACAACTGTCAGTTTATATTTTCTAGGCTTTCTAAAATTAAACACGTGATCTCTTTTGATACTTTGTCATCTACAGTTCTTTTTTTATTCTTAATTTGATAAAAAAAAAACGTGAATATTAATATATTTAAAAAAATTCAAATTTTGGAAATTCTTCTTCTTCTATGTGCCCTGTCTCTTCAGGACGTAGGCGATCATGGTTGTCCATGTCTCCCTATCCCTTGTGACTCTTAGTATGTTTGCTCCTGTTACTTCTGGCAACCCCCGTTCTGTCATCCACCTGATCAGGCGCTGCAAATATGTTGTCCGCTGCCTTCCTCTGTCTCTTTTTCTTTCTATCTGGCCTGTCAGTATCAGGAGTTTCTCCAAGATCTCCTTCCTTATTGCATGTCCCAGGAACTTCAGTTGTCTCTTCCTGATGCTCAGTATTAATTCCCTTTTTGTTTCCATTCTTTCCAACACCTTGCATGCTCGATCCATGATATTCGGAGCATCCTTCTGTAGAACCACATTCCCGCTGCTTCCCGTTTTCTCCTCATTTTTGCTGATATTGTCCAGCATTCACTGCCATATTGAAGAGCTGACATCACATAGCAATCCATCACTTTTTTCGTTGATTCTACTGAAATATTCATGTGTGTTAGTATTTTACGCAGCTTTTGGAACGCGTCATTTGACATGCCAATTCGCCTTCGGATCTCTGTGTCGCACTTTTCATCTCCTGTTAGAACACTTCCTAGGTATTTAAATGTTGTAAATAATCTATCTTCATGGTGTATATCACGTTGCCTCTGCTCCTCTTCCCAACTAAAAAAATATAGCTGATGTTTAACGTTTTCTCATCTATTTCAGGTTTGTTCTATGGGAAGACTGAGATAATTTGTTCCATTAATATAAAATAAGAGAAATTAATCCAGGATAAGATGGTTCGGTGGCGTATTTTCTCACGTTAGTAGAAACGTAATTTCAGATTCCTCTGACAACAGTGTAACGGTGATTCAGGGTCCGAAGCAATTTTATACTTGATCTTATGTAAACAAATAGTTAAACCACAAAAGAACTAACAAAGTTTCACATAAAAACGCTATAGAAATGTAGACATGATTACGAATTATAATAATAGTGTAGTATCCGATATTGCTTGATCAAATTTTAACATTATAAGTAGAGTACTTAATGTCAAGAATATATATTTTTTTATATTAAAACAAAATCTTTTTCGCTCTCTGTCTATCTATCTATCTATCTATCTATCTATCTATCTATCTATATATATATATATATATATATATATATATATATATATATTTGATAAGGTATTAATTCTAATGGGTATTTTATACAAATACTGACCGAAATAATTCAGAAATTTTGTTAAAATAATATGCGTCCACCAGCAGAAGTGAAACATGAGTTCCTCTATAATATGAAAACTATATCAGAGTTAATCTATTTCGTAACGATTTTCGTAAAATTTTGTAAGTAAGTGACCATTGCTTATATTTGCACAGGTATGAATATTTCCAAAACTAGATAAATGTGAGTTTAAAATCACTGTTAAAAGCACTTTATTTGCACTACGTGTTTAAGCCGTTAAGATGGTTCATATTGAATGACCGTTTCTTCTAGGGGACGCAGATTCAAATCTTGACAAATTAAATATACTGTGTAATCATAAAATATAAATATACTGTTTAATCATAAAAATAGACCAACCACACAAATAAGAGTATGCATTAAAAATATATATTCAGACTAATAAATTAAAAAATATATCAGATTTGATACATTTTGTAACGAACTTCCTGATATTCCGTGTATATATATACGAGGGTCATTCAATAGATATGGTGAATTTTTTGGTTTAAGGACTTATAATACAGATATAAGCTTACATTTTTATTTTTTTTCTTTCCTTCTTTTTCAAAAGGATTTAATTATTTTTTGCAGATTGAAAAAAAAGCATTGAGGGTTTTGAAGATTAACAAAGATGGCCGACCAAGAAACATGCACCAGGATTGAACATAGGTCAGTGATCAAGATTTTGGTTGCTAAAGGATGCAAACCAGTTGAAATTCCATATGTATGGTGCCACATGTTTCAGCCAAAAAATGTATACAAGTGGGATAAATTGTTTAAAGAAGGACGGAGCAGTGTTGAGGATGAAGACAGGCCTGGGTGTCAGTGACCTCATTCAGTCTGACAGAAGGGTGTCATTGGATGACATTGCAAGGATTTTGAGCCTATCTGTTGAAAAAAATGCGGGGTTTCTCAGTCACATGGAGTCGTCTTGTATCAAAACAACGGAAGGCCTCACACAGCAGCCTAAACGGTGCAGACCATCAACGAGCTGGGCTGGGAACTGCTCCCTCATCTCCTTTACAGCCCAGACCTTGTCCCTTCAGAATTTCACTTGTTTGGTCCCTTGATAGCGTTCACGAGAGGTATGAATTTTGAAACTCAAAAGTGCTGTGAGCGATTGGCTGAGACATCAGTCCAAAACGTTTTTACGCTGAGGGAATACGGAAGCTTGTGCACAGATGAGAAAAGTGTGTTTGACTGCTGGGAAATTACCTTGAAAAAAGTAAGCATCTATTTGTATTAAATGTCTTTATACCGAAAAATTCACCTTATTTATTAAATGACGATCGTATCGATATATATTATTAGGCCATTAGAAAAATTATACACACTATATTAAATCTAATATGTACAGTATATAATATATACAGGCATAATATATACAGTTTAAATTAGGCAATTATTAGCAGCATGATATAAAAAATGTTACGAATTTAAAAATCTGAGGCGTTTGTGTCCTTTCTTAAAAAATATACGTTAGTTCGACTCATTTTTCGAAATTAATGTTTAATATTTTGTGGAATTGGTATGTGTAGATTTTCAAAATATGTTACATATGAGTGTCTCAGGTACATAATTCTTATGGGAAACCTCTCTGTTTGTTTGCGCCCCACGTTTTCTCGATCAACGATGCTGGAACAAACGACGAATGTTGCAATGACGAGTACGAACATTAAATTTCATAAATTCTGCGAACACCACGGCGATTATTCTCAAACTTTTGGGTGAGGATTAAACTTTTCAAATCATGATTCACTTTGTCGAGGATCACTCATCTTAATGTTCACCCTAATCAATTTGACATAAATACTTCAAAATCTTCTCCATCATCTTCTTTGTCGTCCTCGTCACTGTAAAAAAAATAAAATGCAACAAAATAATTATGTTTTATTTTCCATTTTTAAAACATCTTTTCAATTAATGATATCACTTCAAACATGCCGTGGAGAGGTTCTTTGATTGAGGTTCTTTGATATGAGTTGTCAACACCTTCTATCGGAGAAACACCGATTTTACAGAAGCGCATGCTTTGAGGGTTGTGATCTGAAATTGCAAAATCAAAATCTCAATTACTACTAAAAATCTTCGGTCACTTGACGTTACTTCTGCGCCATGGACAGCTGTCTTCTGGTACAAACGTGAATCTGGAGCATAAACTTCTGATACAGTAGACAAAATAAAAATTTAAAAAAATAACAATCCGAAAATATTTTAGATTTGCTGACACTTTCAACAAAATACATTTGACTCAGATTTCAAAATATCAGCGTCACCATGATCAAATACACTTCATTGCCATAAATTTAATGCTTCTCAAATATATATGCCAACAAATATTTAACAATTGCTCCCGGACTGTTTACCATAAATAAAGCATACACTATTAATTATAGATTAACCTACATTGTTTTAACTTTTCTAAGATCAAGCAGAGACGAAGATTTTAAAATAACTGGAAAGTATTCTAGCAGGAAACGGAATGTGAGACACCGAGATCTGAAAGAGAATCGACATGGTCAAGGATGTAATTCAAAAGCTGAGTGGAGTATTAACAGATAGTAAATTTTTTCTAGATAAAAATAAAAGAGTACCAGATATCTCACATTCCATATGGTAGTGAACTCTACATAAGTTTACTTTTTATAAAATGCTCAATGCAGATGGAGAGCATTTATAGATCTATAGTTATTATTACTGTAATAGTAATAGCATACTTCAACTCAAAAGCTATCAAGTTTCGATGCTCAATGTATCATCATCAGGCAGTTCAATCATTGATTGATAATGGTACAATTAGTACCGAAACTTGGTAATTTTGAGTTATATATATATATATATATATATATATATATATATATATATATATATAAGGATGTGTTTGAGAGAATGGTTGCGAGTTAGTGTGTTAGGAGGTGTCTATTGACCTTACATTTAAACTCCTGGAGATTGTAGCTGCTGTGGAAGCAAGTATGTGGAAGGGAATTCCACGGGCGGGAAGTGCGATATATATATATATATATATATATATATATATATATATATATATATATATATATTATTAAAAAATTTGAATCCAAAACGGCAAAGTAGAAAGGTAAATCCCAAAAACCTAATCCTAATTAATATTAAAATTTTAATATTAAAAAATGATACAGGAGGAGAGCTTTATGTAATTAAGATAATGTTATTAATAAAATAAAATAAATTTTTAACATTCATAAATGTTGAATGAACATTTCAAAACTTTGAAAGATGTATGGTTGCTGAGGAGTTTTGAATTCTCTCTTAGGGATTTCATGTTGAAATGTTAATTCAACATTTTTGAATATTGAAAATTTATTATATATATATATATATATATATATATATATATATATATATTCGGAACATTGAGCTATATAGTAACAGTTATGATATAATCCTTTTATCAGCATGAGTAAATGAGTAAATCTGTAGATGAAGGAGAGACATGAAGCATCTGAAATGTGGTTCCACTGAAGATATCATGGGCCGAACTAGTCAACAAAAATGAGATTTTGGAGAACATCGAAACGGAAAGGAAACTAATATTGTACATCGGATAAATACAGCTGAAGTTTTCTTAGGACATGTAATGAAAAAGACGGCTTGTAGAATCTGATACCCACATGTCAGATAGAGCGAAAGAGAGGCAGAGAAAAATCAACTTGATGGGCTGAAGCAAACGAATGCAGAGCAGGATTTAGTTTGGGTAAGAGGAGAAAGCATGTTACGCGCCACAAGGTAAATGTAGATGTGAAAGCCCATGATAGCTTACGACCTGACGGGACACGGCACAAAGAAAAATAAGAAAAAGGAAAAGAAGAAGAGGAAGGAAAAAAGAATAACAAGAAGGAAAAGAAGAAGAAGAAGAAGAAGAAGAAGAAGAAGAAGAAGAAGAACAAGAACAAGAAGAAGAAGAAGAAGAAGAAGAAGAAGAAAGCGGGGGTGAAATATCAGTTTTATTTACTAATTCCCCGTCTACTCTGCAGCATGGTTTGGGATTTTTGCCATTAAAATTCATCTGAATGCGTCTACACGTGCCTGTAATTACTGATGTCTTTTACTGATTAAATATCGTACTTTTATGTATATTTGTCTACCACTAAGAGTGTGGTGTCTTCATAGGTACTTTTTTGGTGTAATTATAGAAACACAAAAAAAATTTTCCTTTAAATATTAGAATTAATTTTAGAAATTAACTATAAATATTTTTGTTAGCAGTTTGTTGCAGTTTCAGAAAGTTGTTAAATCAATGCAGCTACAAAATATAATTTCATTATCATTTAGAATTAGTTTTTTGGTTTTCTTTTATTTGTGGTTATTAAACAGAAGATAAATTTTTGTATCCGTCGTTGAATAAAATGAAGTGTATTATATTTGACCTGTCACAATAGAGGAAATCGCATTAAGTATGTATAAAGGCTATTAGTGATAATATTTTTACAAATTTGTCATCAAGATTACGTGAATAGCTGCTCTAGCGAGTCTAGATCGTATAAAAAGTGATTATAGCTTTAGAGTTAGTCGCCAAGTGTTGAGTGAAATTTCACTAAATAATTTATCAATTGGGAGTTGAAATTTTAGAAACAGCAAATCATTTTTTAATCATTGGAATTCTCACTGAAATTGTTTTGTTTGTTTTGCAAGTTAGAAATATGTCTATACTCTGCTTGGAAGACGTATTGATGGATATTTTTTTATTGTCATCACGAGATAATTTTTATTTCTAGTATCATCATATTTTTCAATAGCGTAAAATATGCAAGAATCTTCATTTCCTTTGTTTATTGTTGTATACTCATTTTCTTCCCGTTCATATGTAGAGGCCAAAAGTCAGAAATGACACCATGATATTTTACACTGACCAAGTTTGGAACAAAAAAAACAGAATCAAACTACTGAACATCTCACGCATTTTACACTGATGAAGCCCATCGTAAGGTGGAAAGCGTATTTGCGAACGGTGTTGTTTGTTTCTTTAAGGCACGGACTACCAAGGATACTTTCAATTTATCAGAACCTTTTTCAATTAAAGCAAAGGCCCAACAACAAATGGAATTATTGACATTTTTATGTGCCTTTTTTGAGATTTTCACTGCAAGAATCTTGTATTTTGAAAGTTTTTGAAGATCGTCAAAGAAACATTATAGTGTGCAGAAACTGTCACCATCATTTGATATTATCATTATCATTATTATTAATATTTGATTTTCTATTTTCTTCATCGGTCTACTTCACTTACGTTCAATAAGAAGCACATGAAGATAATCTCTTTCTATCTCTCTCACTATTATATATATATATATAATTTTTCAATTACTTAGATTTTGGTCAGAATTAAATTAGACCAGTACATAGTATATGTACTGGTCTAATTTAATTCTGACCAAAAAGTTGTATAAAAAATTATTCAATACACTTATATTGTATAAAAAATTATTCAATACACTTATATTGGAGAACTTTTGAATATTTTTAATTTGTAAAAAGTTAATACGTGACTTAGATTTCTATCATGTTGTGTCTTCAGACAAT
This sequence comes from Ascarosepion bandense, assembly GCA_037127315.1. Lineage (NCBI taxonomy): Eukaryota > Metazoa > Mollusca > Cephalopoda > Sepiida > Sepiidae > Ascarosepion > Ascarosepion bandense. Next base: position 722,175 of record JBBBDQ010028926.1, on the reverse strand, counting down.
TTGCAGTAACTTATTTTACCGGGAACGTTTTTAAAAAACGGTAAAATTAGTTATTGTAAATGTTCTGAAGACGTAGAAATGTTAAACCAGTGGAAATTAATAATCAAATTAAACTCATTATATATTATAAAAAGTTTAAAACAATTGACCTCATAGTCTATAATAACCCAACAAGCACTAAACTAAATTCTTTACAAAAAAAAACAATGTAGTGTACCAATTTACATGTCCATTCAGAGATTGCATCTCTGATACTAATCAAAAACCTAGTACATATATTGGTTTTACCACAACCACGCTCTCCCGTAGACTTACATGTCATCTTTCTGATCAGAGTACTATTAAACAACATTTCTCTGAAAAACATAAACATGTAGGTAATATCAGACAGATTTTGGTCAACAATACGGTGATCCTTATTCATACACACAGTAAGAGGAACCTGCAGATATTGCAGGCCATGTACATCAAATCAAAAAAACAACCAACACTCAATAAAATCAACTTTAAAACAGGAAATATCATATTACATTGCATTTGACTAGATGGTTTTGTTGTCATTTCGCGCTATCCCGCGGTCTGACGTCATAAAACCGCATCGCAAACTTAAGAACTGCGTTTATTATTTTTGGTAACTATTGCCGTTGCCAAGCGGAGTTTTATGTCAACACAAAATAAATTCGTCGGTGATGGTGGATTTTATAGTATTTCGGTTTAAACTACCTTTCTGAAGATGGCTCATGTGAGCCGAAAGCTTAGAAGAAAACCAATAAATAATTATCCAAATGTTGGAGAATTTTTGTCTTTATTTTCAACTGAAATTAAAGCAAAAATACGACGTTTAGAACGGCTCATGATTAAACATAATAGACATTCATTGTCTCTTATATTTAATAGCATATGTCTAGAAAAAAAAAATATATATATATATACTTTAGTGTGTGTGTGAGTGCGCGCGCGTGTGTGTACTTGATTTGAATGTCATTATCTAATTTGATGAAACAATAGTATAGGGCAATATTAATTAATGAAAATACATTTGATCTATTGATTATGTCATTTTTCTATATCTACCTCATCATCGATTATTAGAAATTTTTATTGAACAAGTAGTAAATGTAGCATCACCTGTGACTGACTGAATCTATCAATAAAAAAGTATACGATGTCAGAAAATTGTTGGTTCATATGGGAATCTGAGGATATTTGTGTTTGGTAACAGACGCTGTTTTTGATATTTCTGTAGACATCTATATACTCAAGCCTATTACATTTTAAATGTACTGACAAAAACATTGGAACATTTTCTGTTGTCATATGTCCACTTCCCACATAATTCATTTTGACTTTTACACCTCCTTAGCTGCTGAATCGATATATAATTGATTTTTACTCAACTTTCTTACACTTTTCAAAGTAATAATCTATTGATTTGTCCAGTGTTGATTTCTTTTCCAGACAGTAATATAGTTTTTCGTCGAGTAAAATTTACTATCATGTTGATCATTCATGTAATAGCTATTACCGTGTTCTACCTGCATAGATTTACATCGCAAATATATCGAGTGTCCAATCCACAAAGGCTTTTGACCAACGTAATCCATTACCTCTGCCCGGACGCTATAAAACCTAAAACGTGCGAATAATATAATTGCTAAGAAAAAGCAGACACAAACGGAAAATGTGATGAAGGAAGAAAAAAGAAAGGTGAGGAGACTTTAGTCTTAAAAGCTAGACGTGATGTGTGCAACGAATTAATTGCGAGCTATCGGGGGCCTAAAAATTAATACCTTAGAAGTGTTGTCTGGAGATATACGATGGTCTTTCGTCATTAACCGATTTGTTATTGAAATTACTCCTCATTATTTACTTGTTTTTGTAATGATTTTTCCGCCAAGGCTTTCGTCATAGGTAATAAGGTGTTTAGACTATATGCAAATTTCTTGACAGAATAATAACTGGTCACTTTTTATAAATTTAATACCAGAAAAATAATAAGAACAACAACATGTTTTGGACGTAAGAGATTCATCCAGTAAAATATGATAAATAGTCCTGATGAAAACTCAAAATCATATACAAAATATATGATATATTTATGGCTAATGCACAATATATATGAATACTTACATTGATGATATTAGTGTTACTTAGGCCACAATACCTAGCACTTGCTGAGGTTCGAAATTACTAAAAAACAATGTTTGTAAAATCCAGCTAACATTAAGTGTCATCCAATAAAATATCTTTGCTTCTGCGTTCGTTTGCCTCTTTCTTCCTCTGTCTCTCTTTTTTTATATATAAATATATATATAATATAATATAATTATATAGTTATGTATCAATTTTACTTTGCGACATGAAAATTTCTATGTTCCAGATAGGTTATCATCATCAGGCTATGTTGATTTGATTGTGCAGATGATTTACATTTAAATGACAAAATCTTTTGGTTTGCTGTGAATGTATGTGGGTGTTTTTTGTGGCTGATTAGAATGGAGATTCACTTTGGGGTTTGACCCCGAAGAATACATGCTAACCAACATTTTTCCTCTTTTTTCCTTCTTTATTTTTCCTCAATCCTATTCTTCTCTTGTTTGTTCCCTTCCTTAATGTTTTACCTCACAAATGGCAAATAACGGAGAAAATTCCTCGAGTTCATTAGGAAACATTTTACGGAAAAAAATCCACTAAGTAGGATCTTTAATAAAAACACTATAAAATTAAATTACAGCTGTATGAACAATCTAGAAAAATTATAAAAACCACAATAATAATATTTTTAAAAAATTCAACAAAATCACTAAAAAAACAAGACAACAGAAAATAACAATTTAGACAAGAAAAATGTAATTGTAAAAACCCCATAGACTGTCCACTAGAAAACAGGTGTTTGACAGAATCGATAATCTATCAATGCGAAATATCGACAAATGAAAACCCAAATAATATAAAAGTCTATATAGGGAGTACTAAAAACACTCTAAAGCAGCGAATTTACCAGCACAACTCTTCATTTAATAAGAGCAAATACAGAAATAGAACACCCCTATCGGGATGTCATTGGTACCTAAAGGAAACAAAACACACCCGCAATAAAGTGGAAAATTCTAAAAGAAGCTAAAACATGTAAGTCCTTAAATGAACCATGCTTATACGAAAAACTATTTATTATTAGATCCCTTAAAAATAAAAAAATTATTAAATAAACGCAACGAAATTAATGTCATATGTAGACATTGTAAATTATTCACAATAGAAAATGGATAAACTTAAATGAAATAACGTGAATATAACTAAAAAGTACATAAGAAAAATAATCACTGACTAACTAGATAAAAATAAAGCTGAAAGTAGAATACATGTTCTTTTTTTGTTTTTTATTTTTTTTTTAAATAAATCCCCACGTTGTATAATGGGAAAAAAACTTTACAACAAATAGATAGATGTAAGAAAATAATTGGAGTTTAGGTTTTTTTAAAAAAATCTTTTCAAATAGATTAAAAAAGATAAGTAAGGAAAGAATAGGGGATTGGTACTCAAAAGGAATATCACATCAAATATAATAAAACAGAAGGGAATAAAGTGGAAATGATAAGATCAGATTAATGGGAGGTAAAACATTAAGGAAGGGAAACAAACATAGGAAGAATAGGGTCAAGGAAAAAGAAAAAAGAAAAAAAAGGAAAAAAGTTGGTTAGCATGTATTCTTCGGGGTCAAACCCCAAAGTGAATCTCCATACTGATTAGCCACAAAAAACGCCCACATACATTCACAGCAAACCAAAAGAATTTGTCATTTAAATGTAAATCATCTGCAGAACCACACCAAAATTGCCTGCTGTTGAGAACCTATCTCGAAACAGAAATTTCCATGTCGCAATATAAAATTGATACAGAACTGTATAATTATATTATATTAAGCTCTATAATACTCATTATATTGAGAACTGTTTATAATACAATAAATGCCAGAGTAGTGAATATAAAAAAAACTTGAGTCCTCTTCACTTGGAAATATATATATATATATATATATATATATATATATATATATATATATATATGTGTGTGTGTGTGTGTGTGTGTGTGTGTGTGTGTTATTTAAAATAATGGATATGTATTCCACGGTAGAATATGTGTTTTTTATAAAATGCAGAAGTAGAGCATAAATAGATATGTAGTTATTATTCTTCTTATAATAATAGCATACTGCAACTCAAAATTCATCAAGTTTCGATACTCAATGTACCATCATTAGGCAGTGAAACCCTGCCTGATAATGGTACAATTAGAACCAAAACTTGATACCAGTTGCAGTATTCTATTACTATAACAATAAAAATTATATATATATATATATATATATATATATATATATATAGGTATGGTTGTCAGTCCGTAAACGGTGAGGATAATCCAACAAGATTTCCTTAATATAAAATATTAATAGGCAAATCCATATATGCCAGATAGAGGAAATATTGTAAAAGAGTCTGATGATATGAGCTAGTTAATCTCATTGAAATGAACTATAGTTTATAACTAATATGACGTGTTGAGTTTTCCTTTATAAACTTATATATATATATATATATATATATATATATATATATATATATATATATATATATATACAGAACATTTAGCTATGTGCTAACAGTTATAATTTCTTTTATCAACATGAGTAAATCTATCTGCAACTTCTGCTACAAAAGCCCTTCTTCTGACTTGCTGATTGCTCGATTTTGTCTGTTCTTCAATATCTATAATATGAAAAACTCCGCGAATTTCTAGTCTTTACCAGAATAATCTACCTTCAAAAAATAATAGCCATGCAGAAGGTTTGAACGTTTGGAAACGTTGTAAAATATTTTTTTCATAATAATTGTATTTTTTATAATTAAGACTTCCCTTTGTTTTTGCTCATAACACTAAGGCTCATAATGCTTTTATAATATAACAAAACTGTAAATTATATAATATTAAACATTTCGTTTGTAATTTAATGACAGTAGTAGTTTGACGACAATGTCATATCAACTTATAAATGACTAGATGTAACCGTTTTTATGATAATCGCACATTTCTCTTGTGGTGCGCTCTTCGACCGTCTTGATTCCTCGTCTATTTTTATCTTCACAGATTTAAATACAATGTCAATCGTTCTTGTACTCTCTACTTAATAATAGTTTTTTTTTCTTTTATTCTCTAACAGTCAGTAACTTCATGCTTCCTCGTTGTTTATTGACTTGCATTAATAATAAGACAAAACCGGCAAAAAAGAAAGCAGATAAATTTCAATGAGAGCGACAGACATGCCTTCATTCAATGGGGATATTACACGTTTGAAAATTACAGAAACAATATTGACTATTGAATTTAAAATTATCGCAACTTCGTTCTCATTTTTTATGTTATGTATTCTAGCTGAAGATCGGTTGAATAAACAATCTTCACTTTTTTAATTATTCGTATAAACAGTTTTTATATTATTTAAAACTATCATTTCGTTCTTGATAATGGTCAGTGACAGTCGACTGTAACACAAATTTAATCTATTATTATATATATTGGATCCAAATATATGCTACCTGATACAAAATAATTATAATGAATTTATTATATATATTGGATCCAAATATATGCTACCTGATACAAAATAATTATAATGAATTTATTATATATATTGGATCCAAATATATGCTACCTGATACAAAATAATTATAATGAATTTATTATTATTATTATTATTATTATTATTATTATTAGCCTTTAAAAATATTGATTAAATGAAAACTGTTGCCGAAGTAAAATTATTTAAATATATATTTTATATTGTTTATTTTACTCTCAAAAGAGTGAAAGTATCATTTCAAAGGAAAACATCATAAGAACCAAATTTAGAATCATTTCTTGTTCATAAAGTTTCTTTCATTAGTCGCTTGAAATGGATGAATATAACTTCGTTTATTTTTTATGTGATGGGGAAAAATGGATTTAAATAGTTGTCTTATATTCTCGCATATTAGTTCTTGCTTTTTAAAATAAATAGAATTTCTATTAAGCTGCTTGATTTCACAAAATAGAACGCATGCGCAGTTCTGTTTAAAACATCGTGTGCATCAGTAACTTCATAAGTATAGACATTTTTTCAGTTTTTTACAATTCATTACTTGTGATAGAAATTCTGAAGACACTCTATCCGTAAACAGCTTCTATTCCACGTTGATTGGAACCGAAATAAAACGATATGACGAGTAATAATAAAGAAAGTCACTTACCATCTTTCTTTACATTGAATTAACAATGAAATATTTTGTTAAATTTCATACAAATTGGAATAGAGATATTAATTTTAATAAAAATTAAAAATAGTGCTATACCGCTAAATAGTTAAACAAATATTTTCACGTATAAAAGTAATTCGTCTCAAACTGAACTCGAACTTGAATAATGGCTTCGTCTAGCAGCAAAGAGCTTTTATTTAACCGAATGTCTTCCCGTTAATTTTAAACTGTTGTTGTTAGATTTGAAAATAAAAAAAAAATAATATTAATAGTGTGCTTCATCAGAATGAGTTCATTTCCTTCTGTCAAACATTTTAACATTTTTAATTTTCGATTTTATACTGGAACGATTTAAACTGCTCTGAACTATTTCATATCATCCAAGATGGCGCCACTTGATAGCTGAAGTTCTTAAATAGTTTCTGGTAATTGTAATACATGAGATAATATAAACGCACCAAAATATACACACACACACACGCACACGCACGCACACACACGCACACACACACACACACACACATATATATATATATATATATATATATATATATATATATATATATATATATATATATATCTATATCCGAGTGAGTATAGAATGAGGAGAGAAAAAAGAAAAATTTTCCCGTCCAAAACATTAATTTAAAACAGTGCTCGATATATGATGTATAGAGCAGTGAATATTTACATATTTTTTCACAAACATAATTTATAATATATATATATATATATATATATATGGAAAGAGAGAGATAGAAAGAGAGAGAGTGTGTCCTTCTGAAGTTATGTAAATCACATAAACCTCATTAGCACTAATATGCTTAGATAAATTTTACGCAAATTTTAAAGAATTGTTTTAGCAGTAAGGCAAAACTTGAGTTAAATATTGTAGTAGTTTCAGCATGATTTCTTAAAATTAATGTATTTCTTTAAAAAAACACCGTCTGAGTTTACGAAGGAAAACCAGAATATCACACCTTACTTTAATAACAATGTAATAAAACCATTAGCAATTGACCAAGTTCTATAACAGGACAAACAACATATCATGATTTACACTTGAACATTCTTTACAAGGCTAGAACAACAATTCAAAGAACGTTTTGTTTGTGAAATTACAAGAGACAGTATTGTTCAGTTTAATTCCTATTTTGAAAAGCAAAATAATTTTTTGGCTGACAATTTCAACTCAGATATTCACCCTGCCATCTATTTCTTGCCTTCATATAGCCACAGACACATCTGCATCAAATAAAATCCACACTCTGAAACAATCTACTTGCTCCATTGATTGTCAACCACTATTCATCACTCAAAATTATTTTTGCATGTCAATTTTAGTATATCTCTTAGCCCAATTGTAAATCTTTACAATAATTCCTTTTCTGGGATGAGTTTACATGGGAGATTTCTTGCGCAGTATTATATGTCTTTTGTCCTTAACACCATCATGGCTAGCCTGTTCAAAAGTGGTTTGTTTGCCTTAAATATTTTTAATTTAAGTCCTGCTCAAGGGGATCTTTAAAAAATCCGTTACTTCTATTCGGACCTTGAATAGGTTATCTGTGTAACAAGTTATTCAATGAGTTATTTGACACTGTTTACATTGTTCGGACTATTTTCCTCAACTTTATTGCCATTATTACGATGTTTCGTCTGTTGAACGACCTGGCCCTCTTCAGGCTCTAGGAATTTCGAACCGAGCCCTTTATTAGGATTACTGGGGTATATCATTCTCATTTCATAAGCGAAGCCATTTCTTGTAGTCATGAGTAATCTCCCTTTATCTTGACTCTCTAAGTTATTTGTTCACCAATGCTGCAGCCTGGTACTGAATTCAAATATTTAAGTCAAGTCACTGGAAATAACCATCGACTATATACACTTACTCATGTGTTCTTGGAGACATCATTCTTTGAAGCTAATGATTTTCTCTAGCATTTTTCGAATAGCGCATATTGCAAGTTTTGACACTGTTGATTTTCTCTGACACTCCGTATTACCTGTTCCCATATTACATTCTTTTCTATATTTGATCGACTTAGCAGATTTTTGTGGCCTAGCATATGCGCTGATTCCTTAAGTTTACGCAAACTGTAATTTTTCTTTCATCTGTCGGTTGTACAGGATTCGTTCTTGGACCAGTGCGTGTCCCACTTTTTCTGAGAGCAGATGATCTATCCTTCAATTGACTGCAAGTCTCGGTGCCAAGCCTGGGGGGATGAGTCGTAATTCTCTGCATCGATGTAGGTATTTCGGGGGATTTGATATTCGTGCCAGCTTAATGTGGGACTTTTCTTTTCGTCGCCATGTTTTTGGTGTATCAGGATCCTTCAGTATTTGTCTATAACTATTAGATGACATGCCTCATAATTCAACCCACACCACCTATACAATGTAAAGAAAGAGATAGTCCGCTGCTTGCAACATCGAGCAAAAGCTATAAACGGCGACCAAGTGACATAAAAACAGGAAATGATCAGTATAATCAGTAACCTATAAGGTAGCAATTATCCAGTGTACAGGAAAACAACTCCAACGAACATGGAAGTGAGTGTACATGAGAATAACAACTCTCAGAAAACATCCTCAGTCTATCTACTCTATGTGAAGTTGTTATCGCAGAAAATACATAGGATCTACGGTTCATACAGTATCACTACGATCTTTAGAAGTGGTTCTACAGTTCGGAGATACGTCTACCGAGTAAGTCCCTTAATATATGAGAACATGACTAGCGAATGTGTGTACGCCATTTCATATAGCTGTGGAAAGAAATATAAAGAGGAAACGGGCCGCTTCATTAAGGTAAGGCTGCAAGAAAATTACAAGGCTGTAACACAAATACAGATATAAAAACCAAGGGTAGCTGACTATATATGGGAGAAAGGAAGAGGATCACCGCTCGCTCCCCATGGGATGAAATTAAAACAATTCATAAATAACAACACTGGAAACAATATAACATTAAAGAATCAGCCCATATGCTGTGTCCGAAAATCTCCTAAGCCGACCAAACATAGAAATGAATAAAATATGGGAACCAGTATTACGGACAGCCAGAGAAAATAATTAACGTCAATGATTGCAATATGAGCAATGGTAAAAAATGCTAGAGACTATCATTAGCGTCGAAGATTGAAATATGAGCTTTGGTAAAATGGTTACTGAGACATTAGGTTTAAAAGTCCCAGAAATTCGTAGGGTGGTGTCAAGGACACATGGCCAGTGGATATAGACGTAGATTATTTCCAGTGACTTGAACCAAAAAGTTGTGAATTCAATACCAGGCCACAACAATGATGTAGAAATAATTAAGAGAGCTAAGTTAAAGGGAGGTAACTACAGGGCTACCAGAAATAGTTTCACAAGTGTAATGAGAATAATAATTCTTGTTATTTGAAATTTCTAGAACCAGAAGAAACGTTGTAATAATGGCATTAAAGATGAGGGCAATATTCCAAACAATAAAAATAGTGTAATTATTAGCTCATCTCAGGAGTATAGCCAATAACTAATGTTTTGTTTACAAAGATTAGTTAGAAAAATGTCACTGAAATTCTTGTCTATATATTAGCCACTACATTTTCACATACTTCTGATGACATGTGAATTTCACATCAGAAAAATTATACATTTTTTTAAGCTAAGTAGACCCATTTTTTGTTATCTTCGTAAGAAAGAGAGTGCTGCTCATGTGCCATCGATTATAACAAGTGAGAGTCGCAAGGGTCAATATCTGTAGAATATGGTGGGTGATTAAAACTTTCCATTTAAGCGTTTCCAATTTTTCACTCGTTTTTTAAAATAGGGCTTATCGTTTTCATGTTGAAAAATCAATTCGTCGTGTCTCTGCTCGGATAGCGGCTGTTTTTATTTTCAATTTTCGGCTCAAACTCATCAATTTTTGTCGATAGCGAATCCCGTGATGGTTTTCTAATAGTTTAAATCCAGCTGATCGCACTAAATACAGAAAAGAAGCTTCGAACCATGGATATTCAGCTTTGTCGTCGATGTTGATGCCTGGCAGAGTTGCGCCACAGTCTTCTACGCTTGAGATCATCGTAGTAAATCCACTTTTTATCACTTTTTTATATGATAAAATATCTTTTAATTTTCAGCCGTTGAAGCAGCTGTTCACACGTGACAAGACGCCGTTCGACGTGTCTTCGCTTCAACTCGAACGGCACCCACTGTCCTTGCTTCTGAATCATTCCTAATTGCTTTTCAAACGTTTCGAAACTGTGTGATCAAATCCTAATAATTATATTATGTCATATTATGAACGGCCATTCATTGATATCTTCAAGATTCCCACACTCAGTAACTTTATTATTTTCCGTTTTTCAGCAGGATGTTGATCCTTTTCATTATCCATCTTTTCAATATTTGGAAAAATAGATTTTTATTATTTTCAGAGACATTAAGTAATAGTATTTTAATCTGAATAATAGCTTTGGTGAATATAATTTTTATAAATTCAAAATATCTTGTCATATAGACATTAAAATTGGCGAAATATTTTGTTACCGATTTTGGAACAGGTGAAAATATGCTAGTTTATATTTCGCATATGTTTGTCCTAAAATATTTGCGCAATTAATTTTTTTATTGAAGATTGTTTGTAGAAAATGTGAACGAAGAAATCAACGTTTCATTGTGCCTGTAATTGACACACGTCTATGGGATTTTTAGAACAAGTACAGATAAATATGATGGTGCCCATTAGTTAAATTTCAATCGGAGCTTGTCCGAATGAAAGGAAAACCTTTCTATTTTATTTAAGCTAGGTTTAAACTGTTTGATGTAGATCACCGTTAGCGATTTGCAAAAAAACAATGTAGTTTATAAATGCCCCTTTAGAGAATGTATCTCTAACAAACTAAATAATATCTACATTAGACATACTACGAACTCGCTCTTGCGGAGGCTGACATTGCACTTAAATGACAATTCTAACATATTCCGACATTTAAAACACCATGGCTATCAACACACACTTCTTAGAAAAACGCTTGTTGAAAATACATGTATACTTAGACAAGAAAATAATAAACGAAAACTTAAAATTCTAGAAGCTATCTACATCAAACAGTTTAAACCTAGCTTAAATAAAATAAATTTCGACATCTCTACTAACATACTCCAATGCCTATAATCGACGGGAGAGGTCATAGTTACTATACTTACCCCCTCTACCCATAGCAGTAGCAGTTCGCAGAACAATCCCATCATGCCACTATACCCTCATGTGACCAAACAACCACCACCACCAGTTTGTTACCGCCTGCGGCAATCTGCCATGCTCAAAATAGACCTGAATCCGTGGTTTAATTTTCTCTGTTTAATTCCACTCTGTTAATAATCTAAATGTTCTATGTTCACTGTATATTAAATGTTCATCCTTTGATAATGGCTTATATAAGCCGAAAGCTCAGACCTGATAAAAAATCCAACAATTACTGCGATTTCTTGTCGTCTTTTCATGACAACACTATCAAGCTAATCAGATCATACGAAAGGATCTTACACAAAATAAATAGACAGAACTTGTCTATATTATTCAATGAAACCTGTATTTTGAGTTGGGGTAGTGAAGGATTATTTTAGACATTCCCCATAATTATATCGATAGTTTCGCTAACGGGTAGGTTAGTGAATAGGTTTTCGACATCAAGTGAAGCTATGATTTTATTATTGGGTTGTTCGCTCTTGAGGATTTGGATTGCCTCTAGAGTTGACTTAATGTTGTATTTACTCGGGAGATAGGGTGTGATAAGCTGGTTAATATGTTTAGTTAGATTGTATACAGGAGTAGGAATTTGGGATATGATAGGGCGGAGAGGATAGTTAGGTTTGTGTGTTTTTATGTTTCCGTATATGTAACCAGGTTTGTAGTCGCCGATAATTTTGGGGAGTTTTAAGGAGTTCTGGTCGGCATTGTTGGCGCTAATGAGTTTATTAAGTTTAGATTTTAGTTGGTGTGTCGGGTTCTTGTTAAGTTTTTAAATTTTGTGTGGTCATGGAATATGTGGTTGAGTTTTGTGCTGTAATCTGATTTGTTAAGTACGACAAAAATGTTAGCCTTGTCGGGGTTTTTTACAATTATTACTTTTTAGTTGTTTGGATAGAATTTTTGAGGAGCTTCGGCTTTTGTCATGGCGATCCTTGAGTGCCTCAGCCTTAAGTAGGTCTTTTAGTTCGGGTTAGTAGTTATAAATTTTTCGTCTTGTAGTTTAGTGATGCTTTGATAGAGTGTTTCTGTTTCAATTTTTTTAGTGAGCTGGTTGTACTTACGGTATATATGGCAGTTAGGTCCGAGGTTGAGTAGTTCTTTTTGGTGTTTAGTTAGTTCGTGATTGGAACGGTTTATGAATTTATCGAGTTATTGGGGAGAGTGATCGTGCCATCGTATATATATATATATATATATATATATATATATATATATATATATATATATATTAAATTAAGAAAATCATAGATTACTGGACAATGACACCATGGCACATTAAATTGTAGATTTTCTTTTGAACTGAAGAAATATTTTTGTCAACATTCAAAGCCATGTCTTTTAACTAGGATTGAACATGTGGTCATATTTCAATCAGTACACAACCACAGAGACTTATCTACAGATAAATAAACACGTACATACATACATATATATATATATATATATATATATATATGTGTGTGTGTGTGTGTGTGTGTGTGTGTGTGTGTGTGTGTGTGTGTAAATATATTGTAACCCAAACAACACAAATAAAAATTGTGCCTATATATATATAATAGAGAGAGGGATACAGAAAGAGAAAGAGGGAAAATAGGAACTCATTTCATATATTTTCGCCACGTAAATTTTCTCGAATGAGGACAGATACAAAAATTTATGTACTGTACGTAGATGTCAAAACTTGATATGACGAAGGATATTGAACTGTGGAATTCAAGAGAAAACGCCCGCAGACAGACATCACGTTTTCTTTTGGTTAGGCGCGTGATTCTCTGAAACCTATTTGTTTCTGCGCTTCGATTTCGGCTTTTCTTCTTCGGGGTCTGCACTAACGGAAATTACTCTGTGACCACGGCGTATATGAGAGATTCTGATCATTTTTGTTTTGTGAAGAGATTCTTTCATATAATAATTACATACATTTATCCAAGCTAGTGTATAAACAATAGAATATATAATATAAATATTATAATAAAAGATAAATCGTGTGTAGGTCAAACATTTTTATTATTATCACATTCAATCTTATTTGTCATCATAAAGTTCATGTGTATGATTTTGCTGCACAATTGCATTTCGCAGGAATTATAAAATTATCTATAGTCAGAGTGCTGTATAGAATAAATCAACACTGTATAGGGATTATGGGATTCATGCCTGACTACAATCGTTAGCCAAAGTCTCGACAAAAATTCTATTTAATCGTTTCACCCCAAGCAAGATGGTACCGCCACTGATGCTCAGAGAGCTACATAAGAGAGTAATGGTTTAGGCAGAAAGAGAGTGAAGAGAAAGACGAACCAGTTAGAAAGGGTGTCAGAGAAAGGGCAAAAGAATGATTGGAACGCAGGAGTGAAGACAGTGGCGAAGGAAGAGAGAAAGGAAAAGAACAATATAGACGGAGTGACATAGAAAGGACTAGAGTCAAGTGGATTAGAGATGGGAATTGACATTGCATTTAAATCCTCGTAAGTTGTAGCCATCAGAAAATCAAATATACGGAAGGAAGTTCCACAGGCGGGAAGTGCAAGAAAAGAAGCGGATGGAGTAGAAATGTCGGCTGCATTTGGTTGATTTTACTCTAAAAGGGTAGGATCTTGTTGCCAATCTAGTTGCACGAGTATACACTCTTGTGGACGGCGCACCAGTGACTTATGTTCGTCGGAGCAGAAGTCATGAAAATATTTGTAAAGAGACAGACAAAAAGCCACACCCCGCCTGTGAGAAAACTGCTGGATTTGAACTGCCAGGTCGGGATCAATCGCATTACAGATTATCCATTGAAGCCTGTTGAGAACCCTGAGTTGAACAGCAGCGACGCGTGACCAGATATAACAACAGTATTCTATGCACAGCCAGATGGTTTATTTGTATATATGCAAGATGTATTCAAGCGGAAAAAATGCTCTGACACGACACAGTGACCCAACCTTCCTAGCAGTGGATTTAGATATTGACTCAATGTAATGATTACACTTGAGGTCGGAAGATAGGGTAATTATTGTTAGATATTGTGGTCAGAAGCATGGCTCCGAAATAGACGAAAGTAGTGGTTCCTGTGGGCAATGGCGGCTGAACAGGCAGGAGAGAACCAGGTGGGGAAATGAGCTTTAGGACGGAACTTCCTAATCGGTATGAAGGCATCGATGCCAGTTTTCACGCAGGAAGAAACTCCAGAGGTGTAGTCCACAACTGGGAGACTGAACAATTTTTATAGAAAATCACGAAATGCATCCCAGCCTGCTCTTTGGTTACAGTAGGAGGCTCCTGGGATGAGTGAGAGTAGTGAGATATATTAATAGAAAAAACAGCATGTTCGGAGTTACCGAGAGGGCAAAGCTGCGAGACTTGGCATGAGTCAGGTGAAGCAGAGATATAGTAGAGAAGCGTGTCCTGAATACTGAGAAAGCGCATGGAAAAATCAAACACTTGCGTAAGAGACTGAGAAATAGCAAAATTCATAGCGTGAATGCCAGCTGAATTAGTGACAGAATCATTCAGCCACTTAGCATGATGGGCGTTAAGATTTCCGAACACAAATATGTTAGAGAAGTGTTGGGAGAAAATATTCGTATCTATATTGTCAGAGATGCTGCCTAGCAGGGAGCAGTCGAGAGATGAAGGGGAACGGTACAGAAAGTAATGATAGCAAACCGATTTGAGAAGTGACAGACGGAGACATGTGTATTGGTGGTCAGGAGATTCGAGAGATGTCAGCCTATCTAGAGGGAGGTGTTCAGTGACGTAAACCCCCAGACAATGCATATGGACATTTGAGTCCTACCGTAAGAGGGGTAGGTAGCCATGGATCGAGAAGTCAGAGGAGGGAATTGAGGGATTGAAATTAGTCTCATAGAGCGCTAAGATGTCAGGGGACTTTACGTGGAGGAAAGATTAAACTCTATAAACGTAGGTACGAATACACCGTAACGATTCTGATGTGAATCCGATAGTAGGGCCACGAAAGAATAAATCGGACAACGGATAATACATTTAAAATATTGTATTTAATAATTAAAATATAACTACAAGAGTGGCAGTAAGCCACGACTACCTCGCAGGCTGCTTCCGGAAATACTGCCCTGAGAGTATAAACCTTATGGTCTAAATAATGACTGGAACAGTCCATAAGTGTCAGTGGTTACGCGCCCACAACAGATACTTAACGTAATATGTAGATTTTACGAATAAAATGTTTATTTAAACCCTTCTTTTTGTATACTTCTTTGTATACAATAAATTTGTATACTAGAAATATCATTTCAAACGAAGTAATGTGATATAAATTACTTAAATGAATAATCGCATTAGGTGAACAGTCAACATTGCTTAAATCTGCCTTAGTGAATTATTCCATAGGTTTGGATGCAAAACGCGAGTTTATCTCTATATCTCATTAAATGAATGCACTAATGGCGTTAGTAACATTGACCGTTGCTTTCTTTTGAATATTTACGAAACTATTAAACAGTTCATTATTTTGCTGATGTTTTTATGTGATCTAAGCATGTGTATATATTAATGAATTATGGGCCAAAAGAATATATTTACTTTTGATCAAACTGAATTTATTTCATGTTTCTGTTACCATGTATAATTTTAAAGATAATCGTTTCACCCCAAGCAAGGCAGAAGTATCACTGTTGTCAGGGGGTTAGAGAGAGAGAGAGAGAGAGAGTGAGAGGAGAGAGAAGAAAGTTAATAAAAACGTAAGAAGAAAATGTAAGAACAATATATGAGTCATGAAGATGGAGATGGAAGATGGCAAGATGGAGATGGAAGATGGCAATTGACGTTGTACTTAAACCTTTGGAGATTGTAGCTATCAGGGAAGCCAGCGTGGGTACACATGTATAGGTACGGACATATATATATATATATATGTATATATATATATATATATATATATGGGGACATACGTGTGCATCTAGAATGTGTGTGTGTGCGTGTGTGTAAGTATGTAATTATATGCGTATTATCTGAGTATATGTGAGGATCGTATATATACTTGCGCAAATATATATTAATTATGCACGTATAAGTCTGGCTGTCATAAATAAGTGTATACGTATCTTTGTGTTTGTATGTGGGTGTGTATAGTTTTATCCTCAGTATTTCCGCCCAGTTAACTTTTCTCGTCTGGCGTTAATGATTCCTAACTGAGATAAAGCAACATTTTGTTCTGCATCATGTTACTTGATTTTCATTACATTTTAAAAGAAAGGTTTATTTCTGAAAAATATGTACATAATTAACTAAGTTAGTTCATAGAAATTAATTATAATTTATAATCACTCTAAATGATGTGTTGAGTTTACCTTTAAAATATCTTATAAAACACCCATTTAGCTCTCTATACTATAGGAAACCAACTAGCATAAATTCGTGTCTTCTTAATTATAATAGTGAATGCCCCCAACGATATAAGTTAGCTTTTATAAAAAACTTACTTCAACGCACAGAAATGATATCTTCTTCCAAATCTATATTTTATAAAGAATTACACAACATTAAGCAAACACTAGTTAATAATGGATTTCCTAACTCCGTTATTGATCAACAAATTAAAATGTATCTCAACAAAATTAACAATAGCTCTAACAATAATGATAATATTAATAATCATGGTTTACATCAAAATAAACATAACACTATTAACTTATACTATTGCAACCAAATACATAATAATTTTAAACAAGATGAAAAAACTCTCAAAAACATAATACATAGAAATGTTAAACCAGTAGAAAGTAATAATCAAATTAAACTCATTATATATTATAAAAAGTTTAAAACAATTGACCTCATACTCTATAATAACCCAACAAGCACTAAACTCAATTCTCTACAAAAAACCAATGTAGTGTACCAATTTACATGCCCATTCAGAGATTGCATCTCTTATACTAATCAAAAACCTAGTAAATATTTTGGTTTTACTACAACCACGCTCTCCCAGACTTACATGTCAACTTTCTTATCAGAGTACTATTAAACAACATTTCTCTGAAAAACATAAACATGTAGGTAATATCAGACAGATTTTGGTCAACAATACGGTGATCCTTATTCATACACAAAGTAAGAGGAACCTGGAGATATTGGAGGCCATGTACATCAAATCAAAACAACCAACACTCAATAAAATCAACTTTAAAAGAGGAAATAACATTTTACATTGCATTTGACTACATGGTTTTGTTGTCATTTCGCGCTATCCCGTGGTGTGCCGTAATAAAACTGCTTCGCAAACTGCGTTTATTATTTTTGGTAACTATTGCCGTTGCCAAGCGGAGTTTTATGTCAACACAAAATAAAATCGTCGGTGATGTTGGATTTTATAATATTTCATTTTAAACAACCTTTCTAAAGATGGCTCATGTGAGCCGAAAGCTTAGACGAAAACCAATAAATAATTATCCAAATGTTGGAGAATTTTTGTCTTTATTTTCAACTGAAATTAAAGCAAAAATACGACGTTTTGAACGGCTCATGATTAAACATAATAGACATTCATTGTCTCTTATATTTAACAGCATATGTTTAGAAAAAAAAAAAATATATATATATATATATATATATATATATATACCCTTACACCATTATAAAACAAATACCGAAGACGGTCAATAGTAGGATTAGCTGGTTACCTTCTAACCTTAGGAACTTTAGTGCTAACAAAATACTATCTGAAAACGCCCTCGAGGTTAGCAGGTATAATGATAAATTAACTTATTTAACACCCATTAGTATATCTGAATCGCAGAAACCTAAAGGTAAACATAGGAAAAGGAAAATTATATCGTTTAATCGCCCGTTCTGTTTACATTTGGATGTTTTTCTTAAATTAAAAAGTAATCATTTTCATAAAAGTATGGCCCCAATTAAAATATTTAATAGAAAAATTATCACGATTTGCTATCTTAATACTATGAAGTTGTTAAATAATTCTCCTTTCAGCCAAGTTTTATTTCCAGCCTTAACGCTTTTAACGAAGATGGATAAAATATCTGAAATGACTTGGTATTTTCAAATTTTCGAATTTTATTTTCCTCTCAGGCAGTAATTTGTCTATGATCTTTCTAATTTTTCTAGCAAACATGAAATACGTTGGTTATATTTTCGAGGTGACGTTATATTTGACATAATTCTATATACGTTAAAATTTATGTAGTGCCCTATTTTCAGCTTTCAAGCTTCCCTTAATGTAGTTTTGAAGATATCAACAAACCTCTCAGTTTGACCATTCAAACTCGGATGATAAATTGGCGTTGTCAAATGTAGAACAACATGTATAACAACATTTTAAAATACAATGTATAACAACATTTTAAAATACACAATAAGAAAATTATGTTCCATTATTAAATACAACACTGTCAGGTATTCCAAAGTTAAAAATTATATCGTTATTGCAATAGTAGGTATTTTACACTTAAAAATCCGAGGGCATTTTCCGAAACTGTCGACTACAGTAGAATAGCGTAATCTATTTATACGTACAGCAAATCGATATGTGTTCTTGCCCATGGTTTATCAGAGGTCAAGCATGATTAATAAATTATCGGTAGAGAATTTGCTTCAGAATTACAACGACTATATTATCTAACCGTATTTTGAATATTTCTGTCCATTTTTGCCCACTAAATGAAGCGTCTCGTCAGAGATTTCATATTCATTATTCTTAATTGCCCTAGATTGGATTGTTTCAAAATAATTTTTGTAGTGATAACAGATTTACTACTCTTTCTGTAGACAAAAGTACTCCATCACATATATAATATGCTGTATTATCGCTACTAGGTTTCATTATACTGTCAGTCATGTTTACAAAAGTATACGTTTTACAATGTATTTTGATATCCTCTATAGTGACTGGTCATCTTTTAATAGTGTTACCCAAATTTAGTAATGTTGCTTTCGGATTCAAGTTAAGCAAAAAAGAGATATCTTATTTTTGATAGCAATATCTACAAGGCATCTTCAAATCCATTTTTTTACGATAGAGATTCCACCTTGAAATCTTACTTCAATAAAATCGTAGCACAACGTTGTAATTTGTTTGCACTATGCGTAGGAATCCCTCTCTTAGAAGCAAATATAGTTCTTCATAATAAACGATGATTAGTTTGAAGTATGAACTTTCAGTTTGTTTGCACTATGCGTAGGAATCCCTTTCTTAGAAGCAAATATATTTCTTAATAAAAGACGATGATTAGTTTGTAGTATGAACTTTCTTCCTAATATCATCGTGTGAAATTTCTTTAGAGAACAATTATCACAAGTGCTTCCTTTTCAATTTCTCTGTAGAATTTTTTCTATTTCTCAAATATCTTAAAACAATGGGGCAACAACTTTCACTGTACCATCTTAGAATTTATGGACTATTAATACTTCTATGCCGAATTCACTTACGACTCTCAGCAACTGATCATCACTTGCTGAGGGTCGTTATGTATCAGCGATAACTCTCAATTTGATAGGTTTTTAAATTCCTTCAAATGATTATGACATCCCACCAACAAGTTCCATGTCATACATATGACATGGAACTATTCAGAAGTTGCTCGAAGTTTGTACATACTTGATATATAAATACCTATATATTACTACCGTAGTACCTCTGTAGGTCACGTTCTACAAAGAGATATGAACACACACAGACACAAAATATTAAACATAAGAAAGGCGGGATATCGTACACTTACACACACATGATAATTGAAAGAAAACTTTAAACAGGAAAAATCAAACAGAAAAGGAATTATTGTAAACTATATCTATTATAAGAAAAATGAGAGAAAAAGCATTATTGTACTCATAGCGTTTTTGTGCTTTAAATAATAAGTCTTTTTTGTTGTTTTCATTCTGATTATTCTTCAACAAAAGTAAAATACTTTTTATCCGTTTATTTGTATTTATTTTATCCAATTGGTCTTTCAGGTCTCGTTGTGAACAATGTAGCAAGACGAAGTCATTATAGTTTAATTATTATAAGTGTATTATCTGCCTAGGTATCTACGTGTGTCACGCTATTGCTGTAAAGAATGAAATTAAATGTATTTTGCAAATGAATTATATTCCATGAGAAAATCATTGTAATGGAAGAAAGAATAAGACAACAAAATGAGACAGCGAGATAACGGCAGAGAAGAAGACGAGATCGATTACGAGCAGAAGAGAGACAATCAATCCGTAAAAATAGTAGAGATAGAATGCAAGGACGAATTAGATGAACGAAGAAAAGAGAGAATTATATATTTATGATTTTTATGGCAATATTTTGTTAAAGTTTTTAAGTTTAAATATTTAATGATGAAATGGAGGAATTTAATAGAATTTGTCATGCGCTTATTCAATTATTAACTAAAGAATTAACATTTGTCTGACCAGGTATAGTTTAATGGCAGTTACTCTAGCGGGTTCTGCTCTTTTTTCCCCTTCTTCAGCAAAGTCATAAATATTATATATTTCTGTTGAATAAGTTTAAAATCTTATTCATGTAGTCTCTGAAATACATACTGAATACGTTTTATGTGCCGTATTTTCGTATAACTCTTAAGAATTAAGTCAAATATTTAAGCGTCAGTGCCGGCTAATACAGCCAATATCCTATCCATTATTTTCTGGAAAGTATCTGGAGCTACTTTTACGCGGAAGGGAAATCTACTAAATTTGCAGAATCTTTTATGTATTAATAATCAAATACTTTTGGAATGCCCCGTCTATTTCGATTGCAAGATATGCTTCAGATAGTAATAAACTTGGATAAAAATTAGCACCATTTAAATTGGAAAATATATCCCCTGGAGTTGATAGAGGATATCCATGTGAAGGATGTACTCATTCAATATAGTCGAAAAATCTGGAAATAAAAGAATCAATTTACTTTCTACTATAAAGCCCAGGTGTGGCCATTTTTTTAAAGAAATCAATTTCTTATATAACTTAGCGGTTTTCTAACCTATCAAGTTCAATTTTAATAGATTCCATCGCAGCAAAAGTTACATTTGTTTTAGTCTTACAAATGAGTATCACCTTTTCTTTTAATTTAAAAAAATGCTTTTGATTTTGAACATTTTTTCTAACTTCTCAGAGAAAATATACGTAAATTCATGTTTTAGTATACTCCTTATTTCTTTAGCTGTAATCCTTTTTTCTGAAGACCAATTACTGTTTCCACAGAAGGAAAGGATTTCCCAATTCCATAGTTCAACTAATTCTAACCAATCGATGACTATTAAATTTCAGTTGGAAGTTATTAATACGTAAATAGACGCTTTTTTATTTTACCAAAATGAGTTATGTTACTCGTAATTTCCTCCCCGCCAAAAAACAAATATGTCTTGATCGAAATTTCTCTTGCAACCTTGCCACTTTTTTCAGTTTAAGCTTGTCATTTTTGTTCCAAGTTGGTTAATCGATAATTGTAATATCGGTACCAGTGTTCAACTGAAATTTCATTTCAGCGTTATTCATTTTTACTGTCGAGAATTATTTGAAATTCCCAGCTTTATAGATCGGAGCACTACTTTCAGCAAGTTAACTTGCTTATTTATTTTGCTTTTCGGCTGGTACTAGCTTTGTTTTAACCTGTTTTCCACCATTAAAACAATTTTTGGTTTTAAATGAAAATTCTTCTTTGAAACGAAGAATACCACAGCCATAGCATGTGTTACGTTTGGCAGTATTTTTATTTCGCAAATTTTTCTTTTGATGCTACAGTTTTTCTTAGAACAACTCCCAAGTCTGTTCTATTTTCCCTTTATCGTGCTTTAATCGACAATTTTTGACACTATTCCTCAACAATCTGTATCGTTAAATTTGAACCTTGTTCAAATTTTGGAAGGATTCCAGATCAGTTTGCAGTATATTTCCGCATCGTTGCTTGATATCTGAACTTGTGGGGATACAGATAAAATTTCTCCCCTTAAAATGACAGCATCTTCATCTTCGTACTTAGTAAGATGATAACGTGTATAAAAAAGTGAACTCTTTTCAAAAAATATTTTTATTATATCGCCACTGTTTTGTTAAATGACACTTCTTCTGGAGTATTCGGTAAAATGTAATCCAAGTATTTTCATGTTTAGCAAAGCAAAAGTTTCATAACAGAAGAGGTAATTTATTTTTTACATTCTTCTCTGAAAATGGCATAATTCCTTCCGAAAAAAGATAGGAATTTAATGTTTACTTCTGAGACATAATTAATTTAACAGAAATTGCTACTGAGTCCGGAGAAAGTTAAACTAACGAATTGACCTGTTCTTTGCTATTACATGATTATATTAAACTGTTTTTGATATCTAATTCAATCTCTCTGTATTTGTTGAAATAATATATTTTTTAAAATTACTGTTATTGAATACATGTATTCAATTATTCCCGAGTATATTATCATATGTCCGAACATAATACGCTATGAAATACCTCAAGATAATTATTCCCTAATTGTCATTAACTATAAAGAAAAATATCTTTTTCTTTTTCATGTGAATTCGAATCCTTATTTCACAGATATTATTATTTTTCTGAATAGAAGTAATACAACCATCAAATATAATGCCAATTTGGAAGTGACATAGTCTTACTGAATTCTCTAATAAGAATATAAATCTCGCTTTCGACTAAATCTGATGCCATTCATGTTCTGGAGAGTTGTATTCATCACCACAACATTAGCAAACTGCGATTGAACTTAAACAATATTTCATAATAAAAATCAACATCACATAATAAACTAATCAATAACAGATAATAATATTTACATTATTCAGACATTATTCCAAACTTACACTGGGATCGTTATTACCACCCCTGTAAAGATCGGTGAGACTATCAGGAATCAGGAATAAACATTGAAAAAAAATAACAAAAATAAAAAACATCATTTAAATGCCCGGAAAATGTCTGCAGTGCTAAAACATATACGTCAGGGATACACCAGTCAGTTACGTGCGATACGTGAAACACGCTTGGGCAATCATGTCTCGAAAGAGACATGACTGACTGGGCAGAAGATTATACCGCAGTAGGTTGCTATTGCTTTCTGCGGTAGACTCGTTGCCAGCCAAGGCTATAGAACCCAATCTGTCCTGTTATTTAACCCATAACTGGAAGGAAGAGACGGATTAAAACCTTTCCTAAGGGTATTTTCGCGTAAATGAATGCAATGAATCCAACTGGAATTCGAACTCTGCTCCCCGATTTCTCTTTCCGAGCCGATATCCACTGCACCACAACGCACACCCGAGATACACCACGTGATCTAAAAACTCGTATCTACGAACATAAGAGAGACTTTCGTCTAGACATATATTTTAACATTCTTGTTTTAACAACGTGCGATATATCTTTGATTTTAGGTTATTTCAGCCTAATTATTAAAGAATATAACTTTTTCAAAATATATTGAAAAAAGAAAATAGCATTACTACCAGCTATAAAGACATGCACAATTCATAACATTATATCGCCATCATTTTACAGATACATTTTTCATGACTAAATATATCTACACACGAAAAAAAAAAAAATGAAAACTGAAAACATATAAACGCACGAGAAATAAATTACTGAAAAATCCAACTGTAATATAACAATCCCGCCCCACCCGAGGAAGCTGAGCAAGCGGGGGCGTTTCCGGTCGTTGAAAAGTAACGGATGTCACTTTGACCCTATTTCCGGCAGATGCGGAAATAACTCAGAGGCAAACAGACAGGTGACTCTGAGAATTACGTAGGCGTCGCGTGGGCGTCGCGTGATCAAGGCAAAGCCGGAAGAAACAAGTCCCGGTTTTGGAAGATATATAAAGACCGCGAAAGCACGGATTAGGCAGTCTGGGCAGAGAGACAGAGGCAGACATTCCGGACAGACCGAGACCAGAGGAGAACAGATACGACACCCCCCGTCAACCCTTGGAAGCGCGCTCTCACTCTCTGTTCACTGATTGTCCATCGTACATCAATAAAAATATAAGTCATATATTTTTATATATACCCGTGTTTGTCTGTTTATTGCTATATAACACAACCAACAGAAGAGTATTGCAATATCTTCGTGGGTCTCAGTGACCCACACACAGATGCGGACAGCAGACATTCTTCACACATTTATACATATAAGAAAATATTAAAAAAATCCAATGAAATATGATATTATTGCTTTCTTTTACCGACCTACACGAAAAAAAACGTATATATATATATATATAGTGATCCGCAGACAGATCTGTTTCGCTGTATAACAGCTCACCAGTGCAATTAGACTCCGATTGCTTTTAACCCAGGATGGAAACCTAACCGAATTGGCCTCAGTCAGCGATTCTACCTCTGGGCTATGGGCGCTCGGTAGTAGAAGGTAGATCTTTTAGCGTTTATATTATCATTATACACGCCCAATAGCCAGAGTGCTCTAATTTGTTACTGAATGTGCTATATATATACTCCAATTATTTATTCAACAGTATATTTCTGCATTATCATCTATTGGCCTTTCGATAAATCTTATAAAAAAGCGATCTACGACAGGATTCGAACTATCGTCCTTCTGGGAACTGGAATCTATTATCAAATCTCAATTACTGCTGAGCTTTCGTCAACGATCTCCGCTGATGAGCAAGCAAATTTATATAATATCTTCTATCTGAAAACTCCGTTGGACTTTCTAAAATTCATGTCAGCTAAGATTCACATCGTAACGTAAACAAATCAAGTTGTAAAGAAGACGTAGATTTTTTATTTATTAACTCGCATAACGTTTAATTAATAAAAACTATCGGATTAACAATTAAAAATCCATCGGTTTTATAAAGCAAGTATAACGTATGACAATTAATTGAATGTTATTTATGTGTGTGTAATCTGCGTGTGTACTTAAGCGTCTGTGATCAACAGATTTTGATTTTAATGCATTATTTTTATTATTAAATGTATTATTTAACTGATTTAAAATTTAGCCCTGACGAGTGATGATATCATAAAGATGTCTTTACGAAACATTGAAGTCAACTTCATTCATTCTATTAACGCTATATCTTTACCCGATGTCGAGCATTTTACGACAAAAATCTCTTTAAAAAACAACAATCCTGGCGTTAAGCATTATCAGAGTTCAATACTACATACACACTCACGCACACAGTCACACACGCATATATATATATATATATATATATATATATATATATATATATATAAATTGTGTGTATCTAGGCAGCAGTTTTTCATTAAGGCATGTTTCATTAAATAATATAAGCAAGTTTTTTTCTATTTATTTTATGTAAACTTTTCATATTGTCTGATAAGCTTAATAGCATTATCATTAAATGAAGAAATAAAATTATAATATTGATGCATAACTTTTTTATAATCCAATCAAATCTTTTGGCTTGCATAAGCCATTTTCAAAGATGTCAGTTACATTATAGTACAACTATTCATGGACAAGCAATAATGACAGTGTTTTTGTTTACATGGAAGATTTCCAAGCAAAAACAAACTCGCGCATTTAAGACGCTGGAAGCAAATATCGCATCACAGCTCATGACGTCACACATGACTACTCGAGAGTAAAAACAAGAAATATTAAGTATGGGAAGCAATTGGAATAAACCACTGTATTCTGTTACTAATTATAGGCAATTAAGGATATTTGTGAAGAATTTTCTTCAGGTTAGTTTTCAACTGTTTTATGTGTATAGCTTCAAGAATTTTTAGTTTTTGTAGTATATATATATATATATATATATATATATATATATATTAGTACACGTGTTTGTGCATACAAGTTTCTTTTTCTTTTTTATTACATATACCCTTCTGTGCAGTCGAGTGTCTTTATAAAGATATTCTAATCTTCGACTTGCCCTGAGAATTTGAATCCCAACCTTTGTGGGGTAAATCATTCAGACGTGGACTCTAAAGCACGGCAAATTAGACCGTTGTTTTCTTTACAAATAGCGAAGCAGGTTCGATCGTCATCTCAAAGCACATTTAACATTAAATGTTTTTGAGTTCATAGGCCGCTACATTATTTAAATGCGTAATGGATTAAAAATAATTCAAATAAATATTTATGAAACAAATCTGCGATTTACTTTTTTTTCTAAAATGAATGTTTAACATTGATAAAAACGCGGAGAGTCATATCTAATCGCAATTATTGCGTTTGTTTCGTACATGGACTTGTGTGGTTTATTTAGCATTCATATTTTAATTCAGTTCACTTGAATAATTCCATTCGCCAAAATTATATATTAAAAAAATAAATTGAATTATTTCTATTCTTTTTTCAAAATCTCTTTTTCAGTTTCATTTTCCAAATTCATTACGGAAATCGACATGCCTCAGAACATTCTATTTTAAATTTGGAAGTGGAAGACTAAACATAAATGACTGCGTTTATTATAATTTAAAATCCAAAGAAGTACGAATTCCTCTGCCGGAATCACGAGTCAGAGATTTGATTAATCAGTTAAACTCAAGCTACTGCAATAGTATGAATAAATAAAAACATTCTCCCGTGAAAATAAACAGTTTCTTTTGTAATTTGATAGGAATGTCTGCAAATGTTTGTTTTATATGTAAGATCATGGGAGAACGAGTATATTTGTGCACATGTATTTGTCAACGAAACGATATTTTTCTTGATAATTCCACACACAGTTAGGAATTATCTGTTTCTATTGTAATTTGAAACCGTGTAAGAAACATTAGAAATTGAACACATATTTAATGGCATGGAAGACCATATTTAATGGCATAGAAACCATATTTAATGGGAATGAAATCCCATGGAATAATTTAAAGACCCTACACTTTCGCAGGTAATGTAAGAAAGAAAACTTGTAAGAATGAATTGTTATTGCAGCACGAATTACCATTATATAATCTGAAATTTATGAACTCATTCTCTTAAAACAGGATTTATATGAAAATAAATTCTTCAAATCTTGCTGCTCTTTTTTATAATAATAGGGGTTTCCTTCCTAACCGCTTGTTTCAGAATGAGTGGAAATTCAACTTCTTGGTGGCATTATTTTTTTGCTTCGAACTCTTCGATCTATTTTGTTGTTTCTATTGAATGTTTTCAATTGATATTTTCATATTTTTAATGTTACCCATGTGTGGTTTTGTTGAACCACTCTGTGACATCTGATAGAAGAAGAATTTTTTTTTAAACATATAAGATCATTTTTTTTGCCATTTTTATTCATTGGCATTTAAAAGCAATTGTACCTAGCGGATAGTTTATATATTTCTGAAGAGATACACTTGAGGAAAGGCATGCGAACATCTCATCCTCCATTCAGTGCAGCCTGGGCTATTTGAATATTAGACGAAAACAATCAGAGCAAAAGGAAAAGAGAATACGAAACCGATTGGTCAACTGTCTAACAACATCACCCCAATAACGTAACTGTTTTCACAAATATTTTCACGGCTTCTGTTTAGACGTCTTTATCTCCCTTCTGCTAACTCCGCATTAGTTTACTCAAAATACTAGTCTTGCAACTAGGTCCCACTCTTTTACAGTGAAACTAATCAAATGTAATGGAAACTTCTACTGTATTAGCTACTTTTCCTTTATTTCTCGCCTGTGTAACTCCCTTACGTATACTTGCTTTTCTGATAGCTACAATCTCCAAGAACTTAAATGCAATGTAAATTAAATTTCTTATGTCTTTTCCCCAACATACATTGCATTTTGTTCTTCTCAATTTCCACTCGACTCTCACGCAGATATTTTCACGCTAGTGTTCATATCTCCAACACACTCTGTGACCTTTACTAGTTCTCTTCACTCTCCTCTTACGTAAACACCTGCGCACCAGTGGCAATACGGCTTTGCTTGGGTCGAAAAGTTTATTTTTAAATCCTAAAGAAACCATAACAAAACTTAGGCTTATTCTGCATTTCTCAAAGGTGTAAGAAATTAAGGCCAAAATAATATTTTGTTCAAAATTGTTTTAGACGAATGAACATTAGACGAAAATAATTGTAGGAGAAGGAAAATGAAATTCGTAACCGATTGGGCAAATGTCTAGCAACATCACTCCAATAACAAACTGGTTTCACATATATTTTCACGGCTTCTGTTTAGACATGTTTATCTCTTAGCATATAAAAAAGATTGACTAATAGAAAAGTAGTTAGTAGAGAAGAAGTTTTAAACTAACTTACTTTCCTTTTTAAGATATTCAAATTTAAATAAGAAAAGATGAATGTATACTTGAGACAGTTCAACTTTGATCAGTGTCCTAGACAAGTGCTTGTTTTTAAACGTTAATAGACAACTTAAGATAGATTATTTGAAATTTCCGGTAGACAAAGCCGTATAATAAATAAACTAAGGTATCTACTGACCTATTTGCTTACATTTCCTTCTGTAAAGTCCAAATCTTTTCATTATATGTCTTTCATTTTATCTGACATCTATATTAATTTTTTTTGGTTTGTTTCTTAAGATTATTATTATTATTTGTTTTCTTTTTTAACGCAAATATTTCACTGTCTCTGACTTCAATTCTTGTTATTTACACTTACGACCGACTAACAATATTTCCTTGAAAATTGTGTCCGATTGTAATTTCTTTAAGTAGCTGTTTTTTTATTCTGTTCATGACTGGGAAGTAATCACCCCGATAACAATCACTTTTTTATGAGATATTTTTCCATTAGTAATCTATCTAGCTTTAAATGTTTTCATGCAGGGGAATTTCATGCTCGAAAATCTCATGATCGTTCATCACACAAAGTGTTAATTATTACATCGAAATTTACGATGTACATCGGGACACAATTCTTATTTCCATAGCTGCCTGAGCCAAGTTTATACTTACGAATAATTTTATTTTATTTTACTCACCTTAAATTATTATTCAAAGTTTTTGTAGTTTAATTAGAAGCAATTCGCATTGGCTTAAATTTAAGTTTTAATGAACTCTTAACACAAACAGAATTCTTCTGAATATATGTATTCAGGACAGATTGTTTATTGGAAGAAATGTATCATACCACATTCTCACCTGTGTTATTCTTACAGATAAAAGTAGTTTTTGAACCAAGCATGTATTTTTGGCTACCTCTGAGACCGTGGCGGATTGCCAGAAGCATTATAAGTTACTTCCTTGTTCGCACTTAAACTAGACAATCCCTCCTACGTTTTCGGACTCTACAAATATTTGTTCTTCCACTGAAATATATGTAGGTGATTGTGTTCTCTTCCTGGAAATCCATTCCTTGGCACTAGAGGGCTTAGAGTTCAAGTTTTCTTCATGAATTTCAGAAGAAGACCATGACTGTGTCTCTTTAAATCCGTTGATGTGTCTTCTTTGTCCTGGTTCGTCCCGTGCCAAACATCTTAGTGATACAGCGTCTAATCATCAATCTGAGTAACGGACACGCACATGCAGGAGGTTGTCGTCCAGATTCCGTTGAAGATGATACAAATTCTTCGGATATCATGAAAGGA
This sequence comes from Ascarosepion bandense, assembly GCA_037127315.1. Taxonomy (NCBI): domain Eukaryota; kingdom Metazoa; phylum Mollusca; class Cephalopoda; order Sepiida; family Sepiidae; genus Ascarosepion; species Ascarosepion bandense. The sequence continues at coordinate 692,172 of JBBBDQ010028926.1, read as the reverse complement.
TCAACAAATATTTATTGATGATTGTCAAGATATATTTTTCGAGATTTGGAGAAAAGCGGGCATTTAAAATCTAAGCGATTTTTGGTGTGGTTGTGCGACTTCTATGACCTTGTTGGTGTTAGGACTGTTTAACCTCGGTTTGTTTTCAGTGAAAGTCATATATGAGTTGGTAAACTCTTACATATCCTATACTGAGTAGGAAAGGTTTTTTTGGATTTTCGTCAGGTGAATCATGTGGGAAATAATGTCGTTAATTCTTCTTTGCTAGCAGTCAAGCTATATACATGGGAAAGGGTGTCCACAGCTGGGTTATCTTTACCGGGATGTATCTTGAATAAGTAACATCATATTTCCCTATTCTACGTAGAAAAATTCTCATTTTTTATTTTGTTGGTGTTTTTCTCGTTAAACAAAATGTGTGTGAAGCGATGTCCGATGAAATAGTGTCTTAATTTTCTTAGCAATTCCATAACAGAATAGGATTGTTTATCTATTTTAGAATGCCTACGTTTGTATTTAGACAGGGTTTTAGAGAAAAAGTCTATGGGCCTTCCTAACTGTTTTAAGGAAACTGCTATGTTGAATTGTGAGGCGTCTTTCTCTACTACCAGAGTTAGTGTATAATCGGGTTAGTAATGTCTACTTGCCCTATTAGCCTCTTTAACATGTTAAACACTTTCTCTGCTATGGGATATAAGGGAAATTTTATGCAGTTTTTGAGCGTGATATTTTTTCTGAAAACTACGGTATTCAGTAAGCATTGTGTGAGAATATTCCGAATGCACGGCGTGGCATGGATAAATCCTATGAAACATGTAAGTTGAATAATGAATTCAGACACTCTGGATCGGGTTTTATATAATTTTGAATATTAATGAATTCAATTATCTTTATACTTTTACGAATAAAGTAATATTTGTCTTCGTTAAACGTCAGTTGATATCTTTAAACAACCGCCATGAACAAATCAATATTTCTGTTGTGTTCCCGGAAATGGTTACATTATCGATGTGAGCATATGTGTCTTGCAGATTCAATTCCGATATAATCTTCTATGTCATATTTTGAAAGCCAGCTGCCCCGTTAGTTACGCCAAACACTTTTCTGAAAGTTTTATAGTGTTTGTCACTAACCACGAATGTCGTATATGTTTTATCGATGGACATTATAGCTATTTGATGATAGGCAATTTTGAGGTCTAGATTACTAAATAGACTGTTTTTGGCTATTCGTTTCTATCATCTTGTCTGTTCTTGGCAGAGGTTAAGGCATCCGGCAACATAAACCGGTTTATCGTTTGAGAATAGTCGATTACCACTTGCGTTTTCTTTTTCTCAGAAGAGACTACGAAACGTGAAGTCTGCACGGTGAATAATATATTTCGATTAGATCTCCCTTCAGCATATGCATAACATTGTTTAGATAAGTATCCTTCTCCATATATTGCTTGGATTTACTAGCTATAGGTTTACAATCGGGTGTTAGATTGCTGAAAAGTGCAGGTTACGGCATTCTTTTGGCGACTAGGCCGCAGATATTAAAGGGTAGATTAGAGCCTCCGGGTACTAATTGTTTGCAGAAGAATTTGTGCTCTAATATTAGATTACGATATAAATCTTCCATTAAGAGACATCTTACTCGTTGATAGCCTTTATTTTTAGGTCAATCCATGAGTATCAGATTATTTATATGGATAAAAATGTTTTTGTTTTTTTTTGTCACGGGTAGGTTTTTCACGAATTTTATTTCGCAATGCTTGCCTTCAAAAATTTTATGTGCTCCCCGTGTTAATCGATGCTTTAGAGCCTGTTTGTTAGTTCTAACGTTTTGGTTGACAGCCAAATATATCCACTGATGCCGAACAACGTACTGTTTTTCTTCCAATTCACCATCTACAAATTTTAGCCCAATGGTCTGTTTGCTCTCTCTAGTTGGTGTTAAATAGCTTTGTATGCCCCATCAAAGGAAAAAACATTTGCGCTTAATTAGGGCTTGTTTCATTGTAGAGACTAGTTTGATAGAGGATGGAAGGAAAATTTTATCGTTTTTGTAGGATTTTTTTGCAAAGTCATGTATATTTGCTTGGTCAGAGACCTGCTATAACGTTATGGTGATATTTTAGAGTGTACTTTGTCGGATATCCGCTGATAGATACTGGTTTATGAAGGCATCTGAAATTATTCTCATATTATTCGGCTGATACTGATGGAAATAAACTATCCTTATATTGTTTTATTAAGGCTTAATAGAATTGATTGAATTTGAGAACAGTTGAGGCTTCGTAACAAGTGTCTAGAGACAATTTTATTTCTCTTTTATATAGATACTGCCCAGTGTCGTAGGAAGGCGCGTTTTCAAAATATTCTAAATCCGTGCTGATACATATTTCCTGAGGTAGTGCAGCTTATTAGATCTTTCATCGCAGTGGGTACTTAAGATACTTATGAAAGTACTTTTCCATAGACGATATACTAGTTATTTGTCAGATTCGTTAAGGTCGGTAATGATTTGCTCTGGATATAGTAGATTAGCCATTATCAAAATGATTGCAATTGAGAGTTCAATAAAATGTAGTAAGATTGTAAAAATAATTCGCATTGGCTTAAATCCGAGCCCCCCACAAAAAGGTAGGATTTTAACGTAGAATATTTCGAGCACGTACACCCGGGTACAATTTCTCCGTAAAACGACAAATATGCGGTCACGTTCTCTCATTCATTTAAGATGAGGAATACCTACACTTAAGCGAAGGCTCTTCTTGATTACCCTTCACCCGAAGTCGGTGAGATTGACAAAAGGATTTTGGCAAATTGTGTATTTACTAGAAACGTTTAACAAAGGCGAAATGCAGGACAACGTCGATATTATCGTAAAGCATATCGAGGGTGTATTCTACGGTAAAGATTCGCCGTAGTCAAAGCATACGCGAGGCTAGACACATGTCTGCTTTTCCTGAGACGAGTCTCTGCACTTTGGCAAAGCCATGCGTCTGTTCTTCATGATATAATGTTAATTGCAGCCTTGTGGGTGATATAATATTTTTAATGCTACACACTATTTTCTAGAAAGAAATTTCCTAAAAGTTTAACGCCTCTCTATTGCTACTTCCATAAAAATAAATATTTACACGAGCTATATTCCTTAGTTCAACAAGTTCAGATCTGCCGTGCCTGGAGGAAATGTTTTGTCTCATGCTAATTTCTTTTCCAACTCCATTGATGAGAAGTATGTTCCACATAGATGCTGTCGCCCGAGAACCCCTATTTTGTGGAACAGATTCCAGAGGAGATGCTTTCTCGATCCCTTTAATCTTATCCTCTTCATGTCTGGGACAACCGTTAGCATTTCTACATATGCACGTTCTTCTATTGTGTCTATGCAACAAACATCATTCAGTAACACTTTAGTTTAGGTAGACTTGGGGCCTTCTATTGTTGTATATCGACAAACAAACAAACACGCATATAAATAAAAATATAAGTTATATTTTTATTAATGACGATGAACCATGTAGCCTAGGGAACAGAGAGTGAGAGAGCGCGCTTCTAAGGGTTGACGGGAGTGTCGTCGTATCTGTTGTGTGTCTCTCTCTCTACTGCTACTCTGGTCTAGTCTGGTGAATCCGTGCGCCGAGGTCTTTTTATAATCTTCAGAACCGGAACTTTTTCTTCCGGTTTTGCCTCGCCCACGCACGCCCACGTAATTCTCAGAGACACCTGTTCTGTTTGCCTCTGTAGCCATTTCCGCTACTGCCGGAAATAAGGTCAAACAAACATCCGTTCCTTTCAACGACCGGAAACACCCCCGCTTGCATCAGCCTTCCTCGGGTGGGGCCAGATTGTTATATTACACTATTTGGTGAACATTTGTGTTAAAATAAAATTCTATACGTTTTTTTTTGTTATCATCTTCTGAGAAAATAGGAAAATATGGAAATCCGTGAAAAAAAATAAGGTATGATATTTTCTTTTACATTTTGCAGTAAACAAAGGAGATATCGGCATGTGAAAATGTCGCACGTTAATAATCAAATGTAAATATTCTCACATGAAGGATATTTCCCAATTTTATTATTAACTTAAAATATTCACCGATATTTTGTCGAATAGAAATTTAGTGTTAGTTGTGAATGTTTAGTTTAATTTCAAATTTCAATTAGTATTTAAATTGTACTCTTCTTAACTGCAGTAGCACTTTGTTACCTTTTCAAAAATCAATAACTCACCAGTATTAAATATATTTCTGTTATATAGACAGACGCATACAAACACTGAATTCAGCTCACATAAACTTGTACCCTTGAAAACGTACAAGCGAATGAACATATTTACTCGCATACACGATCCCACACTCGCACAACCACTCACATCTATCTCTCTCTCTCTCTCTCTCTCTATATATATATATATATATATATATATATATATATACTAATGAATTAGAGAACATTAGATATTGGGCGTGTATAATGACAATATACATGCTAAAAATTCTGCCTTCTGCCGTGCGCCCATGGCTCAGAGGTAGAACCGCCGACTGACGCCACTTTGGTCGGGTTTCAATCCTGGGTTAAAAGCAATCGGAGTCTAACCGTACTGATGAAACAGATCTGTCTGCGGATGACTATTTACTCTCTCACATTCTGATTGATCACTCTGGAAGAATGGTAGACTTTGAAAAACAGTAGTTCCTCTGGCATGTATGAATCGCTCATTCACTAATGAATTAGAGCAATCTGGCTATTAGGCGTGTATAATGACAATATACATGCAAAAAGTCTGCCTTCTTCTACCGTGCGCCCATGTTCCAGAGGTAGAACCGCCGACAGACGCCAATTCGGCAGGGTTTTAATCTTGGTTAAAAGCAATTGGTGTCTAAGGTAATTACATTTTAAAAGAATTGGATGTGTGAACTCATACCCAAAATGTAACAATGTAAAATATAATAATATAAAATAAGATTTTTCCTTAAAGTGTTTTGTTAATATTAAAAAAAATCTTAATAGATGAAAACGAATATAAGTAATATTTTACAATCACAAGAACTAGATAAAAGATAAAATATCAGTTTAATAAGTTAAATTTTAAGATATATAATTAAAGTGGTGTAAATTTTACAGACAAATTCAATAATTAATAATTTTAAATATATTTAAATATATAGAAAATTCTATGGTGGCAATAATTAGTGCTTTCATTACGTTGGTTCAACAAACTAACTTTAGGGAACCTAATTATAAGGAATTTTTCTTGTAAGGAAAGTAAACTTAATTCATGTAACGGTTACATGTCTAGATTTTATCCAACGAAACCAGAAATTAGGAAAAATTAATAAACAAATTCTTGGGATAAGCAAACTGTAAATCAAATCTATTGGATTAAATCGATTGACTATTTCCACTGACGTCATAAATTAGGTCAAAAATGTGAGCAAGAGATCTACATGTTGATTTATCAAATTTGAAATAGTGGATAACTACCCTCTATCACGAAGGATTTGTTGACCTTAATTAGGACTTTGCTTTGGAATTTTATGCCCTACCTTTTCAAGAAATAAATATGATTTTAAACTCTAAATAATTAGTCCTCATCGATAACAATGAAAAATGGATAAAATCTAATTCTTAGGAAATATATGACGTTACTATCGGAGTACTGGATGCACAATCATTGGAACTTGCCGGAACTCGAGCGATTTTGGTGTTAGTCGGAGTCGCTAATCCGTAAGCCATAAGCACATGGAATTAGAGAAGGAAAATATTAGCGTGTTATATATAAGTGGTGTATATCCAGGCCACTCACCTAAAGAACTCAATTCATATCTGGAAAGTAATGCATAATATTTTCATCATCATCATCTCACCCGTTACACCTAATGTTGTGTAGGGCAGCAAATTTTTGTTACTGTTTCCGTAACAAACTGTTTTTAATGGGGCAGGGTTTTTAAACCTGCGCAGAATCCTCAAATCTGGCAGACCGGTGGACCATTGCTGAGACTTACGATACACCTGATATTCTCAAAAGCTCACCCATCTATGTACTGACCAGGATCGATGTTGCTAAACTTCAGTGATCGGACAATGCATAACTTTCGGTGTCTTCAGGCGATTGACAATAACTGAGTTTACCGGTTATTTTTTATTTCTATTTTTTTGACGCTCTCGTAACAGGGATCTTTTATGAACTCGTAATTTTCAAAATCAGGAGAAGTTACTTAAAGGTCTTAGAACTCTTTCATACATGATTGTATGAGACTAATAGGTATAATTTAATTCATGACTAAAAACTAAATAATTGAATAATTATATATATATATATATATATATATATATATATATATATATATATATATATTGTAACAAAGTTTTTTACCTGCTGTTCATGCATTTACTTTTATAAAGAGTGCTCAATACAATGTAGAGCATTATATCGTAATGGTTATTACAATGGTTTATCAATTCATAGTATCACTACACAAATATTTTCGCGTTTCGAAGCTACCATGTGAGCTTCTCATCGGGCGATGAAGTTGAAATGAAAATTAAATGGTGAAAACGTATTATTTGTGTTGATACGATGTTTAAGTGAATTTGGGGTGGGAGCTTATTCTGATTTAGTCCGCCGTATTGTAGCCTTAGAGATATAGCTTTGAGTTAGGTGAGGTAGCTTAATTTAAGACAAGTCCTTTATTTATTTTGCCTGGGTAGTTCTCATATTGGGATTTATGTTGTTTTTTTTTTAGGAAGGGTAGACATTTTTGGTTTATTTTACTGCTATCTAAATGATGATGGGAGTGGCGCAACTGTTAATGAGAACGATGTAAGTAAATGTTGGATGGAAGCTTAGAATGCTCTAGTAGTCTGTTTGTGGTTCCAGAGATGCCGCTTTGAGTTAGGAGAAGAAGGATGTGGGGTAGCTTAGTTTTGGACAGGTCACTTTTTCGTTTAGTTTAGGTTATTTTTATATATTGGAATATGTTTTTTAAGGCAATGCCGATAGTTTATATTTTACTACTATTTATAGGTGGATGGAATTTCTGTTAATGTTGTGTGGGATTTGTTTTCTTTTATTTCTACGTTATTTGTTCTTTTTATTTGAAGGATTAAATATTTGTGTTTATTTCATTTTGTGGGGATTGTTTCGTGTGGATGAGTTATTTTTTGGTTATTTAAATTTTAACGAGAAATATTTGCGATGTTTACATAATACTGCTAATTCATCTCTACGGTTCAATAGTTCGCTATTGTTGGGGTATTTTAGAATGTGTCACTTTTCACTTAAACATAAATGGTAGATGTCGTTAAGCGAGTTACAAGTTCTAGTTTTTTCTAGGATTTTCCATTTTACTTTAGTTTTCTGTTTTGAGTCCTTTAATATTCAAAGATATGCAGAAAGGGATGTTTAGTTTTGGTATAATTTGTTTTTTAATGAATTTAAGTGCATGTACCAGCCCTGCTTAAAATTGTTCTTAGTAGATCTGATATACACTTTATTTATAGTGGAATTTTCAATTGATGTTATGTTGCATTAGTAGATTATTGAGTTTATTTTACATTTATTCTGTAGTAGGCAATTGTTGGGGTTTCTACAATTACATAGGTTTTTATTGTTGTCATCTTTATTATTTTGGTAGTTAATTTTAATTTGATTTACGTGTTGATTTAGGATATATTTGTTATGATTTGTCATGATTTTTTCTAGGTTGTTTGTGCAACTATAACTTAGTTTAAGTGTATTTTTGTTAAAAAAATTACTTAGAGGGTTTTTGGTGGGGAAGTGATTATTAATTAAACTGAGGAACTTCTGCCCTAACTTGGTGTTTACCATTTGGTTGAAAGGAGGTGTATACCAAATGATTTTTCTATTTTTATTTTTCCTGTTATGGTTACAGTTTGTTATATACTTGATATCTTGGTTTTTGTAGCCACTTTTTTAGAGACTTATTGTAAAATATTTTTATTTGTTAAATATTTCTTCACTGGAAGTGTTTTTACTAATTCCTATATTCTATGGAGGAGGGTATATATTTGATTATACTTGGGGGTGATTTGTCTTTGGGTAGATGTATAATGGCTATTCATTGGGTTTTATGTATGGTTGGTAATTATTATTAATTAAATCGAGTGTTACGTCGAGGAAGTTTACTACTTTAAATTTGTGCTGACTATTACCATTATGTTTAAACTTTTACATTCTCAGTGGATAAATTCTCTTATTTTGTCTGTTTTAAAATGTGTGGAATTTTGTACTCGCATGAGACCGTCGTTTCTGTATAACCCTATGTCTTGTGTGTTTATGTATTCGTGTGTAGTAAGATTATATTGTGAAAATAAGCCGATGAGATCGTAAGACTCTGCAGCGTCAAACGCACTCATTGTAATATCAAATTGGTTAACAGAGTTATATTTTATCCATTGTTCTTGGTTATAGATAAGAACAGATGTCTTGGCGGCCATTATTATATTATATTCGTCCTTGTTTAAGTCCGAATAATGTGTGAGAAATTAGTGCCAAATTGAGGCGGTCTTTGGATATTGATGGGTAGTAATCCACTATATCACATTGGACCAAAGAACAGTTGTTATTTTCTTTAATGTTGTTAAACCGATTTATAACATCAGTTGTGTTTGTCCACTGGAGTAATTCAAGTTCTGTTTAATATGTTTATTGATCCGTTCTAGGTAGTACATATTTTGCCGCGTTCTGATGTTATTATCGCGGCTCGTCAGACCCCAATAGTACAACAGCTGGTCATCAAAATCCCCCCCAAAAAATAATTATTTTATATTATTTTATTTTCATAGACACTCACATATCCATATTAGAATAGACATTTGTTAGAATAGATTACTACTAGCGGTTAAAATGGAATTTATGATGTATGATTTATTTTTCACCATAAATATTCACTATAGTCGGTATATATTAATTTAAAGGTAAATCTCTTGTCGCGTTTCAAAGAATGAAAATGAGTATTATATACGTCGGTTTCGATCTAGCCATTTTAATTATTTTAAAATCCGTTCTATCGTGATTTCTTCCTTGTTCATTCCTTTGTTTGTGTATTCCCCACTTCTGTTAGGTTTATCTAATTTTTCCTGTTTATATATATTTACAGTTTTTAATTTTGGTATTTTTAATTTTGTTACAAAAATATGTGTAATTCGGCAGGATTCTAACCAGGACCCTTATCCACATAGGGGAAGCCACCAATTGATCTGGCGCGTCTTAAACCTCTCGACTACGAATGACCAACAAGTCTAAACGAAGTCATATCAAGCTTACATAACACAATTTTCGATTCATCGTAATAACCAGATCTGCTCTGAAATGTATCTTAATGTCAACAAATATAAAAATATTACGGAAATTAACGAAGATGATATCTTGAGGATTATTTTTATGGCTACACATATTTGGGTAGATGCTCCATTTATTACAAACAACAATTTATTTCGATTTGCAGGCCTGATTATAAAAGAAATCTTATAAATATTAATGTCTTAGAAAAACGTATTGTGTGTATTTCCTTCATTGAGCATTATATATATATATATATATATATATATATATATATATATATGTATGTATGTATGTATGTATGTGTGCGTGTGTGTGTGATTCTAAATAAATTTACTGAAATTGTTGAATACAGTTATGGAAAAAATACAACCAAGTGTAAAATACTGCGCCTACTTTACTCAAAACGCCAGTCATGTCTTTGGAATTAAATGTATTTCATAAAATCCCCCTCCAAAAAAAACAATAATTTAACGCAATTTAATGTCTTCGCTGACCCTATGTCTAAAATGTGAACACTAATATTCATTCGATCATCTTTATCGATCGATGATTATTATATTGGCTTCCCATTGTAAACAATGTTTTACTGTTTCAGTTTGAGACAGTTATTTTAAGAATAACCAATATCCCATAAGAATTCTAACATTTAGTGTATATGTGCTGAAACGTAACATGATTTATGGGATAGATGTATTATTATTAAAATTATAAGTTAGTTCTAACGTTTATTTGTGCATATTAATTAAATTAATTTCACTGAATGATCATCATTATGTCATTGACTGATTCTCTCTATCCTTTCTCTCTCAATCTTCCCTTTATGTGTGTTGATATGTTTGTTTGTTTTTTTGTGTCTGTGAGATCCTTTCAGTATCTTCCCAACATTCATCCTTTTGTTGTTTTGATTTAATAATTATGAGACATTTAGGATCTTCATTAAATCTTTGTTACGTTTTCGTTAAAAAGGATTGTTTTGTTATTTTGTTTTTTTTTGCCTTTGCTTCTTCAAATTTCTGTGTTGTTCAACTATCATAACAAAGATGAGACGTGAAGCAATCGCAATGTGATTCCACAAAATGATGCCGCGGATTTCATGGAGGAGCGTGTTTTGAAGGATTTGAACGAAAAGAAAATTAATGTTTAACATGATAAAAAAACAGCTAAATTTTCTAGGACATGTAATGAGAAAGGAGGGCTTGAAGAATTTTTTTAATCGTATCAACCCGATCAAGCCGGCAATGCCGCTGATGTACAGGGCTACATAAGAGCAAAAAGATTAAGTAGAAGAGAGTGAAGAGGAAGACGAACCAGTTAGAAAGGAGGAAGAGAAGGATGGGAATACAGGTGTGATGACAATTGCAAAGGTGGAGAGAAAGGAAATGATATACGGGGTGGTGAAAGAACTGGAGTCAAGTGGTTAATAGATGAGTATTGACATGGCATTTCCTGGAGGTAGTACCCGTCAAGAAAGCAAGAATATGAAAGCGAGTTCCACAGGCGGGAAGTACGAGAAAAGAAGCTGAAGAAGTAGAATTGACGTCTGCATTTGGTTAATCTAACTGTAAATGGATGGGATCCAGTTGCCAATCTGGTTGCACGAGTAAGCACATGTTGCAGAGGCACCAGTGACTTAAGTTCGTTGGAGCAGAAGCCATGAAAGTATTTATAGAACAGACAAAGGGAGGCCACATCTCGTCGGTGGGGAAGTGGCTGTAGTCGAGCCGCCAAGTCGGTACCTATCACATTAATGATTCTCCTTTGGAGCCTGTCGAGAACACTGAGATGAACAGCAGTGGCGCCTGACCATATATGGCAGCTGTATTCCATGCACGGACGAATGGTTGATTTGTATATATGCAGGAAGGATTCAGGCGGGAAAACCATCCTTCCCCGACACAGTGACCCAACATTCTTAGCAGTGGATTTAGCTATGAATTTGATACTTACAGGTCAGAGAGATAGAGAGACAGGGCAAAACAACACGTAACATGCTTAACGGAAGCAAGTAGATAGGAGACCTTAATTTGGGTGAGGTTGTAGCGGATATTAAATTAATTAAAACCAATTCTCTTCTGAACTTTTACAAAAATTCACAACGACGTGTGAAATCCTAGTTTTCCCAAACAAAAAAAGAATTGACCATCTGCCAAACAAAAGGTCGAAACCAGATTTCACAAGTAGGGGTTAAAATGTTTTTTCACCAATGGTAACCACTTGTAGGACCTGGAAGGACTTGGCGATCCAGTGTGAAAAACAAAAGGACTATATAAATGATCTCAGCGGCAGTCAATCAAGACACATGGGAGCCGAGAGACGAAACAACTAACATGTAACGGCAACTTCGAATCAACCAAGAGATAAGGTGAGGTCGCACCTGGTTTTCTTTCTCCTCAGCTCTTTCAACAATTACTTCAACAAACATTTTGTACGAACTCTTAATACATCAACTTTATCATTGAACACTAACTCTACTCATAACTTCTTAATGTTTCTAATTGAACATTAACTCCTACAACTTATGTTATTCTTTCCTGTTAATAAATTTCTATTTTAACATGAAATATGTATATTTTATTATTCCACAAAATTCAAAAAATTCCATCCTGCCGACAACTAACCTTCTGATGATGGAAACCTTCTGATGATAAATCTGCATAAAACTTGTAAGCTGTGGGGAGTTCGGTAAAGTTTGACACAAGGCCGAACAAAAGAAACATTAACCAGCTCCCCACGCGACAAGGTAACAGAAGAAAGCTTGTTAAGAGTCACTAGTGATAGGGAGATGTGAAAATCCATGATCGCCTACGTTCGGAAAGGACAAAGCACATAGAAAAGGACAGTTCAATTCTATCTCCTGTTGTTTTTACTGTGTTATTTTTCAATTAATTTTTTTTTTTACTATCAAAACAGTTTTATGTTCTAACCTAGTATCACTGTATTCAACAATTCCACAGGGGAGTCTACGCGGTTAATATTCACGTTATTATTGTCAATATCACGCGCAATTTTACTGATCCTCCCACTGATAATAAATCCGAGTAGGAATGCTAGTTCTGAGAAAAGCATTACATTATTTTACGATAGAATATTTTTAGATGTTTGTTGTGGTGCAGTGGATATATGTTAGGAATAAATAAGCAGAGAGCCGAGTTTGAATCCCAGTTTAACTCGATGAGTTCACATACGCGCAAATATTCTAAAGGAAAGGTATAAATCTGTCGGTTCTTCCTCTATCTATGGGTTAAATATTTGTATTGTTTAGATTCTTTAGTGTTTGACGGCAACCAGTTTATCGCAGAAAATAAGATACCACTTGTATTTATTGAAATGTTACCTGATTATAGAAGTTTTTTAGCATAAATTTAGTAAACGTAACTTCAAATTTCTAACAAGCTTACAGAGTAGAAAGAGATTCATGAAACTTACCCCAGGCGTACAATAGCCGAAATCTTTTCAGTATAACAATCGAAATAAGCATAGTACATAGTACATAGAATGTACTAATCAAATAAGCATATAAATTTTAATAGATTAATCTTTCTGACATATTAAGTTCTTTATAAAATATTTTATTCAATCTAGGTAACATAGGTATAGATAATTATAAAATCCAGTGATCAGTCCTATAGATTTATCTTCCTATATTTCAAGTTTAACTATCTTACACGGTTGTTCATTAAGATATTGATTAATTTTTATATTTGCGGCTCATCGAACTGTCACATGGAATTTATATGCATTTGTAAAGGTGTTTCTTAACAATGTATTTTGATCTATTGAAGTCCACACGTATTTCACTGTGTCCTTATATTTGCCTAATAATATTGATTATCATATTAAATTCAAATTATTCAGGGAAGGTCAACATTATTAGGACTATCTCGTCTGGTATAGGTTCATCTTGGCCAGCGCAAAACTAACTTCCGGTTATATTGTATACTGTGGTTATACCGAGCAAAAGCATGGACCGGCTGTTTACGCTTGCACGACCAAAAAGCAAATGAGCAATAGTCGTCGCAGCGCTGCAGGCTCTGCGTAGATGTTCCGGTTGAAAACTAAAAATTAATTAAATATTAAATTTCCAGTTCGCGAATTTTATTTATCAGCCAATGGGAAGCCCAGAACCGAATACAAGTGCGAAATCCCAAATGAGCTGCTGTGATCCATAAAAGAAGATATAAAAAGCGGATACAGAAAATCATGGACAGGCAAACCGACTCGAAGAGAAGAGAGTAAATAGTATCTCCCTTGACCGAAGTCAAGTGGCTTACTACCCTCACCTCCCTTACCTCTTTCCTTCTTCCCTGCCTCAAAAACTACTTACTGACCTGAGGAGCGTATAGATCAAAGACATTCCTTACTTACACGCTCCCAAATTCCTAAGCATTAATTCTCTTTCAGCATTTTATTGCCACGAACATTTTAACCTCCGCTGGAACTATACTTCATGTATTACTTCAATTGTAAAAACATTGATTGATATGTGTTATATATAAAAGGTTCTCTTTCAACTCAATTTGCTTTTCTTGGTTTATAACCTTTCTGTATGACTAATAGTGTGATATCTAGACCAAATTCCGTTAACCTGCAACAGTATACAATTACCCTTCACTAGAACGGACTCTCCACTACAAAACAGAAAAAGAATAGATAAGCAACCTACTATAACACACACACACACACACACACACACACACACATATATATATATATATGGTTCATAAAATGCAGTAATATATATATATATATATATATATATATATATATATATATATATATATATATAGGTGTGAGTTTGTGACCCTGGGTTTCAAGCTTTTGCGATCGTTGTTTATCTGACGATCGCAAAAGCTTGAAACTCAGGGTCACACACTCACACATATCTAACTGAATATTTTAGCTCTATCACTGATATTTAGTGCATTCAAATAAGTACCACGCATATATCATATAATAATTCTGCTTGTTCCTTCCTGAGTTAGTTACTTAATTCATCCGTCCGTTACGCCACTTAGTGTCTATATGTGCTTTTCCTTCCTGTCTATCTTTTTAACGCTACTCTCCTCAGCCTTTGCCAAACGGAAGGGTAGTAAAGAGTGAGAGAGTAGGAGGAGGGAGCCTATACCATTACCGTAGCAGTAGCAGCTTAAGCTGATGTTTGTAGCTGTGTGTGTGTGTGTGTGTGTGTGTGTGTGTGTGTGTGTGTACGATATAGTAAAAATAGGTAGGTTTGTTGTCGTATCCCGCGACCTAATAACAAAATTTCTGGCCTCTACACACTTGGCCATTACTCAGTTGGTCTTTTCTGTTTACAATTGACACAAGCGCCATGATTTTTCAGTAATAAAATCTAACATTTTCTCTTTCAAAATTTCTCACAAAATAGAGTACAGTATTTTGGTTATAGTCTGTGCATACGCCGCTTAATATAATACAAAATTACATTAAAGTAGCTTCTATGGACATTACTTTTATAGATATTTTAATAAAATTAAACTCTGCGTTATCGTTATTTTATTATCCAATGCCTTTATGGTAGAAGACGTTACTATCATTTGTGATATGGCAAAGTAGAATTTTTCCAGGAAATCATAATTATGCTACCGTGGAAACTCCACCGGTTCTGCTTGTAATATATAAATAATATGACATATATAACAAATTGCATATACACATTTCACACACACACACACTTATATATATATATATATATATATATATATATATATATATGCGTGTGTGTCTGTGTCTGTGTATTTGTCTATATATATATATATATATATATATATATATATATATATATATATGTAATTTCATATGTTTAATTGGTCAGTTACTAATATGCATGAAACTCTGAGTCGTGCTCTTGGCGTAGGAAAATAAGGATGTTTATTATATAAATATACATAAAATAAGTATATAAAATAACATTAAACATTGTTTTATTAACACCTGAATAACTCCCCACAAAACAGATAGTAGTAGAAATAACATGAATTATTTGTGAATATGTTCCTGGTGTTTGGTCTTAGATTTTTGTAATTGATTGCTTGTATTCTGTGTGGCGCATAACAGAAAAGCAACCAAAACACAGCCAGAACAAATCAAGCCCACTTGTAACAGCAGAGCGAAGAAGTAATGCCCTGTAAACGGCAATTGCCTGTTGGTCATTGACGTATATAAAACCTCTGTAAAACCAGAAGAAAAAATATAATTGAAGGAACTAAAGGATACTGGAAACAAAGAAACTGCTCCCACTTAGCCAAATTTACAAATATTATATACGCAATGCTTTCTAAACATATCTGTGAAATTATATACTAAAAAACAAATCAAAGAAAGTATATTATGAATAATAAAGAAAAGACTATCAACTTACAACAATTAACTTTAAAACAATGTATTCTGTGTAGAGGAAAATAACAGTAATTTCTTTCCCAAAACATTGCAAATTACTAAATAAACTATTAGAATCTTTGTGTGTGATAAAACATATTTACATCTCAGATTTTATTTAATGTTTTATTGGTGCTCTTACAAAAGATGCATGGTTTATGGGTGCACCTCAAAAATCCTAGTTGGCCTAAGTCCAGCTGCTGATGTAACTTTTCCTCTCTCTCTCTCTCTCTCTCTCTCTCTCTCTCTATCTATCTATCTATATATATATATATATATATATATATATATATAACATGTTAACGGGGGAAAATGGATTGTAAAATTCAGTAACAAAATCCTGAATGTACACGGAATGTTATTGTCTTGATAAACGATTTTATTTTTAATGTAGGTCTTTGTTTGAATGTTCATCGAGATAGACATAACAAAACCCCAAATGGGCTCATGCTCACCTCATGTTAAAACACCGTATCCTGTACGATCAAGGTTAAGCATCCTCTCTAGCCTAGTCAGTATCTAGATAGGTAGTCACATGGAAATAGCAGGTGCTGTAAGCTTGGATGTTAGAGAGATGTAATGGATAATGGCTCATAATTCTTTTTCAGAGTACCGTGTTCTAATTCAACTTGGATTCTTTATATTCACTTAAGCATACTCTTAGGAAATGTATACAGCTACCTCGTCTGTACTCAACTGTGGTGGAATTTGTAGGACCTGTATCGCTAAAATATTATCTTTTCAAAATAAACGTATCACACTGTAAAATATTTTGTCATTAAATAATCCACACTCTTTTGCTAAGACGTAGAAAAAAGGTAATCATAAACAACCTCAAATGTAGGCTATAATATACGATCCCCCACTATAGAGGATAAGAAAATGTCACTGCTCCAGAATGAAACCAATATAGCTAAGCTTTATCCTAAGAAACTTAACATCAGATCAAAAATACAATATTGGTGTTTTATCTTAGCTGAGTTACCTAACCCCACATTTTAAAAAATGTATGGATCATTGGTGGGAGGTGAAATATTTGCAACCTACAAACGAGAAAAACGGAACTATTATATACTAATCATGTAAAGCGGAATGAGAACAATTCTCGTCCAGCAGCTGATATACGGTAGGATTAAATTATGAAGTACGGGCAGCGGACATATTTTTTGTGGGGGTCAACTTATTCGGCCTAACTCAGAATTACAAGTTTAACATCTTAAGGTCGATTTGTACCTCACGTTTAACGCAATTCACTGTATTTAAACCGACGCCAAGTCTTTCCAGCGTCAATTGAGTCTGGCGTCATCTTTTTCTTTATAATTCCACCATTTTGCTTAATGTTTGTATTTTATTTCTTTCAGATAAAAATCAGAAAATATACAACATACTCCAGTGTGAATTTTTTTTGTTAAATGTTTTATTCACAATTATGCTTTAGATAAATAGGAGATACTATTTCTATTATATCGTCAATTTTTATAGCAGTCAAAAAGTATATTATTTTAAAGTAAATTGATTAAATATTGTAACATGTATAAATAGACTATATATGTTTCTATATAAATTTCTCTTAAATTCTCATAACATTTACTAAAGCAGACATTTTGAAACAAGTCTCTGTCAGTATTGAAGTTGACATTTTTATCTGTTCCGAATAATGAACGCTCTGTTTGAGAAGATGCTCTAGGCTTACTAATCAATTGGCGAAAGCTGTATTTATTGATTCAGTGATATGCAAGACAGGTGTCTATGATACACATCGATTTTGTATAATTTGAAGAAATATTTCTGTTGCAAATTTAAACAGCTGACTGGGGAATGTATATAAAACAATTAACCTTGATAAATGTAGAGATCAGGAGTGTAAAACGGTATTTTGTTTTGTGTTTTCCTTTCAGTTTCAGGAAAAAAACATGCAAGTATACAGGGAGACAATAGTTTATATATAACCAATTCAAATAGACCAGTGTGTTTATTACAATGTTGAAAACTAGTTCCTCTAGGATAGTTGTTTACCCATCTTTTTAGGATAATTCATCGTATACGTCGTAGAATTTCACGAGTAAAACAAATGTTTTATTAAGAAATAAATATTGGAATTTAAAATAATTCAGAGATATTATTTGTACTTTGGTAAATACCTATTAGTAGAACACAACAGATAAAATCCGACAATTACAAAGAAACAATAACTTTCTTTAATTTAATAGTAAAAAAATGATTGAAATATTAGGCAAAATAATCCATTGACTGTAGATAGGAAAAGCTGTTATTTTTCTTTTTTCTTCCCGAAAATAATTGCAATCAAACAGAACAAAAATCGATGCTACAATAGTGTAAGGTCTGCCTAAATATATCGTCAACCCAGGCGCATTGTGGAGGTCACGGGCCCATTAGGTCACATGACCTTCTCATTTAAAAAGAAAGAAACAGAAGCACATGCTCAGGTAACAGTGCGGTTATGGTTGGATCCTAACAATGATTCTCAAGAAAATGCGAGGTGTTGGTAGTCAGCTGTTCAATTCACATATTGATCGTTTTTGCTGGAAAATGATGCAAAAAATTCCAATTATCTAGTCGTGCCATTTGTAAAATATATACCTATTTTTTATCGCTTAAATAAATACATGGATTTTATTTAATAGTGTGTGTATTATTATTTCTCTACCTTTAATATAAATATAAATAGTATATAGATATATAAATATTGATATATATGGATAGGAAAAATTAGATATAATGCTTTATAGATAGCGTTAAAAAGTATTTTTTATATATGTGATATAGGCATATTTCCTAATTCTGTAGACAAAAAGTAAAACTCTATCTGGAGGAAGACTTCGTATAAGGGCGGTCAAAGCTGTCCGGTTCTTTTTATATAGTAGACACTGTCTCTCTTTTATTTTGTCGACATGCAAAAACATTTTTATCAACAGTAAAAATTCAATGCGCAAATGCGAAGTTTGTAGTGAATAATACGGATAGAGAAAGTAGAACCACATGTTCGGTTATCAAGCTAATGAGTTCACATAATCTTATTGCAAAATTATTTACATTGTTCAGACTTTTGTACTAACCTTTATTGTTATGTTTACGACACTTCATTTACTTTTGGATGAAATACTTGATTAACTAATTCTAGATGCAGTTTAATATCATTCAACGTTGATATTGACTTGGTTATTTGGTATATAACTCATAGGTTTGAAATACGTAATTCTGAACAAGCTAATAGTTGAACATATTTTGCAAAGAAACATGAAAGAGTCATCTTATGAGCTAAATGAGTGAATCAAGCATTACAGTTGATCATGAGGCTTTGTTCTCTAACCAATCAAATATCCCGTATTAAAGGCAACATTTGGAATACGGAATTAGCTGTGATGTTGTGCTTACTGAACTTACTAACTTACTAAAATAATATATGGTTATAGAAAGGGGCTTACACGCAGAAAGCTAGATTATGTGATTTTTTTACATTAAGCATTCTAGCATCGAAAGAAAAAATGCTTTGAATACTGGCATTGCAAATACTATGTTCAACATATAAATATTCACTGATCCATATGAAACCAAATATATACTGAATATCTATCTATCTATCTATCTATCTATCTATCTATCTATCTATCTATCTATCTATCTGGATAGATAGATAGATAGATAGATAGATAGATAGATAGATAGATAGAAGGCGGACATACACATTCACGCGCCATAGGCATCTAACCATGACAAACCAATCATATTTATTTACACTATTTATATGTTTCGAACTGTTGTCTTCATCTTTGCTGCAATATTCACTATGTTTCGGCCGTTGTACTCCCCGACCTTCTTCACATGATTGGAATTTCGAAATGAATCCTTTATTTCGTTCACCCGAGTAGATTGTTCTAGTTTTATATATCATGCCTCTTCCAGAGGATTCAGTATAATTTATCGTCCTTCAAATCAAGTTTCTAAGTTTTTGTTCGATTCTGTTTTTGCTGGGTATTGAACTCACATCCCTTTGGATCAATTTACTGAATTTACTAGAATCAATGTCCTGGGTCAATTATTATTTATTTTTATAATCCAGGACAGATTTGTCTTCGGAAATATACTCGAGTATTTTCCCGTTTCTACTCCCCGTTTTCCAATTGAATTTAGTCTTCCTTCAAGACATATACATAATAGCTATAGGATCCTTTCTATTTAAACAATATATAAGAGTGGAGGTAAGGAAATGGATTAATGCCTTTCCAAAGTTTACATATTATAGAAGTTTTGAAGTTCGAAGAGTAATTGCTATAGTTAAATATAATCGACCGAAATGCCCGAGAAACGTAATTAACAAAGTTTGTATAAACAATAATAAATGAAAAGAACAGGACAAAACAATATATATAAGACAATTTCAAGGAAAACAATAAGACAAAAAATTCACTGAGATTGTTGAATTTATAAGCACTGCTTTGCTAAAGAAAAATTTGGAAGAATAAAGCACCCAGTGAGAATCGAACTCACTACTCATTTGTAATAGGTTCCAACGAAACATGATTGCTAACCATTTCACCACTCGAAGTTCAATGAGAACGGGGTTAACGCACAAACTAGAAACAGACAAACAATCGCGGCCCTCTGACTTCAAGACAAGAAAGAAGAAAAATATGGCGGATTAGAACGTGAAGTACTTTATCTTATTGCCAAGAAAGTATTTGCAGCATTCATCTGTATGGCTTTTCTACAGATTTAAAAAGCGAAAACTTTTGCAATCATTCCTACAACGATTGTAACAAACCATCTGCGCCGATAATATTTGCAGTATGTGTACATTCATATATATTCTAATTCCTATTTATTTAGAATTTATAACAGAGGTATGCTATAATATCACTAAGAAATATCTATTTTGTTTCGATACTATCGTTATTTACTTTATTTTACTTACGAAATTAAAGTCTACGTCTTAGAAAAGTATTATATTTAGATTGTTATAAAGTTATTTAGATATAAACGAGTAAAAGACATGGGTGTACACATATTCAAAATTAAGACATCTACATATAGAAGAAAATGCTAGAATATACACACACAAACACACGCTGGCACACATACACATGTACAAACGTAAATACTCACACACATATACTTGCATAAATTTGATTTTTCTGTTTTTATCGACGTGTCAAAATCTCTGCTAAATTTCAAAGTCAGATTTGGAAATCGTATCTAAAAGCTACAATATTGGATACATGTACGAGCGAACTTGAATGATGACATCAGCCTAGAATCAACGAGGTCAATACAGACGCAGTCGTAATTCAGTGTAAGAACAAAGAAACGTGATTACACATACTCTCACGCAAAAGCACAAGCTAAAAACAAAAACGTATTCGTCAAAAAACACCACAGATTAACATAACCATATACATGAATCTACTTATACGCAACTTCTGGCAAAAATATACGCAAATACCCGCAGGAATATTTACACAGAAGCATACGCGCATAAAAATGTTCATAGAGAAGAAATGCAATATATATATATATATATATATATATATATATATATATATATATATGCATGTGTGTGTGCGTGTGTGTGTGTGTGTGTGTGTGTGTGTGTGTGTATTTTTTAATCATTTCACCCTAAGCAAGGCATTTCACTGCCACTATTGCGCTTGGGGCTACATAGGGGAAGGTAAATAGAAAGAGTGGTTAGATATAGGAAATGTCAGAAGTGGGGTGATAGGTAGTTGGGAGGGTGGGAAGAGTGTTTGAAATAATGGAAGCGAGTTAGTTTGTTAGGAGGTGTCTATTGACCTTACATTTAAAGTACTGGAGATTGTAGCCGTCGGGGAGCAGTCATATGGAAGTGAATTCCACAGTCGGGAAGTGCGAGAAAAGAAACTGTTGGAGTAGAAGTTGTGGTTGCATTTTATCGGTTTCACTGTAAAAGGGTGGGATCTAATTGCTAATCTAGTATTTCGTGCAAATTCGAAACTTGGGGGTACCAGTGATCTAAGTTCATCGCAGCAGAAGCCGTGAAAGTATTTATAGAAGAGACACAGGAAAGCCACGTCGCGCCGGTGAGAGAGAGATTGCAGGCGGTCTGCTAAGTCGGTATCGATCACATTACAGACCCCCCGCCGTACCTTGTCGAGAAGCCCAAGGAGAATAGCAGGGGCACCCGACCAGATATGGCAAAAGTATTCAATGCACGGGCGGATGGTAGATTTATAAATGTGCAGGATAGATTCAGACGGAAAAAACCTCCAGACACTGCACAGAGAACCGACTTACATAGCAGCGGATTTAGCAATGGATTCGATATAGTTATTCCACTTGAGTTCCGCTGAAAGTGTGAGACCAAGGAGGCGTAGTGTTTTACTCTCTGGGAGGCAAGATATATATATATATATATATATATATATATATATATATATATATATATATATATATATATTCCCACTTGTAAAAGAGTTATGACGCGACCTAGGTTTCTACCATGAGTGGTGTCTTCAGGCAATTTATAGCAAATCGCCTGAAAACACCACTCATGGCAGAATCCTAGGCCGCGTTATAACTCGTTTACAAATGGAAAATATTCAAATTTCTACAATATAATTGTATTAAACACTTTGTAATACAAATGTGTCCTGGTCTAATCTTATTATGACTAGAAACTAATTACTTAAACAATCAATCAATCAATATATATATATATATATATATATATATATATATATATATATATATATATATAAACACATTCATTTGTATAGATATACACCAAGGACATCCGAACATATATACACATAAATACATACACAAACATAAATATGAGAATATACATAAAAAAAAAGGAACACATATATATATATGTATATAGACATACATACTATTATATGTAAACATAACATAGCATTTATATCGTCTTTGGGTTGAAATATTTACAAAAAGTAAGCATTAGCCTATACGATACATTCGGATATTTTATTGTTGATGTGTATTTTTTGACTTGAAAATTTCGGATACATAACGAAATCTAAGCGGCAACTTTTGTACTTGTGTTGAAATGTAAGTAGAATAAGTAAAGAACAGGTAAATAAAAGTGTATTTAATCTAACATGTTTAACATAAGCTTCTTGAAAGATGTTACAGAAAAGTGATTTAAATTTTAAAATCTTTAAAGAGACAGTATGTTGACTGATCTTGATTTCACTGATCAAATTCGTGTCACGTGTATTAAAGTAATTGCTGAACATTTTTATATGTAAAGAAAACCTATGCCTGTTTATATGTGTGCCCCACCTGTAATAAAAGCAATACATGATTATTTTAAATATAAATATATGTATGCGAACATAATGCATGTGTCAAGCGTATTTAATCTGAAGACGAATTAAGTGTGTTTATATGTCGGTAAACTTAGTCTGTGTTTATATGACAAAACAAAATAAATTCCCGCTCAGAATTGTAGCGAAATGAGAAATAGTGAAATGTATACAAATATCAAGCGATGGACGATTTTCTTTTTTAAGCTAAAGTAAGTGCATAATGGATGTGCGTTGTGGTGCATTGGATATCGGTTCGGAATGAGAAATCGGGGAGCCGATTTCTAATTCCAGCTGAATTCATTGCATTCACTTACGCGCAAATACCCTTGGGAAAGGTATTAATCCGTCTATTCCTTCCAGTTATGGGTTAATGAACAGGACAGATTGGGTTCTATAGCCTTGGTCGGCAACCAGTCTACCGCAGAAAGCAATGGCAACCTACTGCGGGATAATCTTCTGCCCAGTCAGTCATGTCTCTTTCGAGACATGATCGCCCAAGCGTGTATCACGTATGGCACTTAACTGACTGATGTGCATAATAGAATTATGTGTGAATGTGTGTGTTTATGAATGTGTGTGAAAGATTAAACGAAATATATTTCCGTTTCAAAGTTTAGTAAAATAATGTATACAAATATTAAGTGAACTTTTTAAAATTAAAAAGAAATAAGTTTTTTTTTTGAGAATAAGTTTCAACGGGTACACTCTTCTACTGAGATAGTATATATTAAAATCCTAAATATCTATGTATTAAAATTATAACAATTTCATAAGTAAGTATTATAAGTAATGTTTAGCAAAAGTAAAACTTAGATTCAGTTATTATATATTAAACTATTATGAATGTAGCTATATTAAAGTAACATATTGTATCATTACAATATTACAATTAAGCGATATAAATGGCATTAATAAACACTATGTATTAATGATTTTAACCGTTACAGGGTTTTAAGTTAAGCCTTTTTTCAGCGATGCTTAAAATTTGTTACATTGGTTTCGATTCCCCTTAGACCAGAGCGAATCAAATCTTATCACAAATTGTATATATATTTGATAAAATGATTAATTCATTCACAAAATAATTAATTCATTGACAGAAAATCTTTGGCGACAGGATTCAACAATCTAAAATCATGGTGATTAGCACAATTGCTGTCACAATTTTCTTAAGAATTGTAGGGAGAATTTTCTAATGTAATTTAATATTCTGGTTGAAAAGTCATACAAGAAAAATATTGCCGTCGGTTTAAAGGAGAATATTATCATGGCCAATGTCGGGAATCATCTATTCATATGTGTGATGCTGAAATCCCAAGGAGCATGTGATAGCAAAAAATGTCTTCTGAATGCTAAGTAAAGTATTAAGAAACAGAAAACCTAAGTTATAAACAAAAGAAATGAGCTGGTTTTTTTTTAATCATATCACCCCAAGCAAGGCAGTAACGCCACTGATGCGCAGGGGGCTACGTAAGAGTAAGAAGATTGGAAAAGAGAAAACCAGAAACCACATCCTAAACAGCTGTTATATAGTATCAGTCCTCCTATATCGCTTTGAAAGATGGACAAACTTCTCACAGCGACTTTAAGCAGCAGAAATATGGTTTCGGTAGAAGAAAGGTAAGAATAAAATTTGACGGAAACAGTGAGCCATGACGAAGTTTTAGCGAAAATATAAAAATAAGGAAAATACTTAACGCAAAAAAGAGAAATTTAACGTTTCTATGTCAGAGAATGAAGAAATAGGGCTTTGGAATTTGATACTCATAGGGCATGTGGAAGGTAAGAGAAAAACAAAACATAACCTACCTAGCTAGCTTGGGGGGTTTAAGATGGCAGAAACGGGTTTATAAGGGATGACAAAAAGCTTATTTACGACTTAAAAGGACAAGTGCTCTTGGTAAACCCTGACTGCCACCGTCTATAAGGGACACCATACGAAAAAGAAGAAGAATTGCGGACGGAATAATAAGCTTCGTTTGCTAAGCTTGGGGGGGGGGTGTTAAGATGGCAGAAACGGGTTTAGAAGGGATGACAAAAAGCTTATTTACGATTTAAAAGTACAAGTGCTCTTGGTAAGCTCTGATTTCTAATGTCTATAGGGGACACCATACGAAAAAGTAGAAGAATTACGGACCGAATAATAAGCGTCGTTTGCTAAGCTTGGGGGGGGTGGCTTAAGATAGCAGAAACGGGTTTAGAAGTGATGACAAAAAGCTTATGTACAACATAAAAGGACCAAGTGCTCTTGGTAAGCCCTGATTGCCAACGTCTATAAGAGACACCATAAGAAAAAAAGAATTGCAGACCGAATAATAAGCGTCATTTGCTAAGAAAAATAGATGTACGCTGTTATATATGAAAAGAAATAAACGAAAAATAAAGGATGGAAAGATGAAAAAACTACTTCTACATTGATAAAACATTGCTGATAAAAACTACTTAAGCACGTTACAGAATTGTTTTTGTTTTCGAGAACACTCTAGAAAGGTTTGTTAACAAAAAAGACCTTCATCACTTCTGATAAACTCTACATTATTTGCAAGTTATCTGCCAAGACAACTAGCATCTCGATAGCTTGGGGGCGTATGATCATTGATTCCTATATAAAGGCAACCTGACATAACACCTATTATTTTCCTCTTGTTTGGTGTTATAAGTATAATACGGTTTACAGGCATAAAACTTGAGCCCCCACCCCAGGAAAGACATGTTCAAAATACATAAAATGGATTAAAAATGCTATTTCATGGAAGATTACAAATTATCATTGGAAATTATGACTCAAGAACAATTCAAGTTTAATTCAAGAAAACAAGTGTTATGATCTTTCTTTCTTAACCACGCCGCGATTGTATGAAAACGTATTTTAAAATATTTGCCTAATCTCATAAAACGATATATGTATTGCTGAGTGTTATTAAATAAATGAAATAAAAATGAGGCCATCTTAAGGTACCTACAATGGCTGTATTTTTAATTCATTTATCCAATAACTCGTACAGTTAGCGCTACATTAGATGAACCGAAACGAATTTTCAGAAATCCAATACGAATGCACTTGTAGCTTACAACAAACACAGTGACCTGATATGAATCTGCCTGAGGACTTACAACAAATATTAATGTTATCTGTTCCTCATAATACAGAATGAAGATTCTACACAGCAATAATATATATATGGCGTTATCCAATTGGAAAAAATGTTATAAATTAATGATCTTTAATGATCATTAATTTATAATCCTTCAAATTTTCCAATTGGATAAAGCCATATTCAGAATATCACGCGATGGTGTGCGGAGGAATTTTGCGAAACCAATATAATCAAATTCACGACTTTGAATTATACATCAACATTTTAAACTGACATCACAGACTAAATATTCATACCAATAATATAAATATTTCCAATGTAAGAAGGCAAACATTTCTGGAAATTGGAGCAATACAATCTTCCAAAATAAAATTTTATTTTATTTGACTTCACGTATATTAAGCACATTTTCATTCATATTCATTTTTCATTAATATTCAATTTGATTGTCGTATAGGCTTCTCAATGCAAAACATTAATTTTTAAACAGGAAAAAACTAATCTTTCTAGAAGATATGATGTCAAGCAATTCATCTTTAAGATGACAGTCAAGTGCCATATGTGATGCACGCTTAGGTGAGAATATCTTAAAAGAGACATGGCTAACTGTGCAGAAGTTTTTTTTCCTGCAGCAGATTGCCATTAGTTTCTGTGGTAGACTGGTTAACAAACAAGTAAATAAAACACGCACTGTTCTACTAATCAAACTATAACTGAATAAATAATCGAGGGTTTAGTAGCTTTTCCTTGGTTTTTGCGCGTTAAGTGAATGCAAAAATCTTACCTGGGTTTCGAACTCACATCTCTGATTTCTCGTTTTGTATCGATATCCAATGCACATCTAAGATTTACAAAACTAAAACAACGCACATACAAAACGAAAAGAAAATTTCCAAACTGCATTTGAAATATTCTTCAATTTCAAAAGCACTTAAAAGGGCTTATACAGAGTAATTCGAATTTACCTAATTTGTAAATATATTGAGAAATATCACTTTTAGTATAGTTATTTTATGAAAAAAAGTTAATCCAAAATTATACGAATATTAAAATAAATCCATATGTTCAGTTTAAATTAGCTATTGTCATTTCATGTGGAATTATTTTAAAGTTCAGTCATTACAGAAAGTTGATGACACCGCTATACAATTCCATTTAGTCTCTCCTACAACTGTGGCTTTCATAGTAGAAAGATTCTGTGCTTCAGCCGTTGTTGACAGCCAAGATAGGCAAATGACAATAGTTAAGTAAATTCGTTTCGAATTGAACTAACAAATATATCTCATAAAATCTTGTGTTTCGAATATCGGAGTGATAAGGTCTAGTGTTTTGAGCCATTGCTTTTCAATAATCTCTACGTGGTACCAGCGAGTGAATTTGTAAGGAATGAGTGAATACAATTTCAAGTGTCGATTAGAATAATTTCAAAGCACTTTTAAATGATTACAAAGTATGGATGATGGTCCTATCTTTTTTTATGAAAGGAGAAGTTCTCCGAATTTTCTATGACTGAATTGATAAAAGATCAATAGTATTAAACAATCTGATTTTGAATGGCATCATCAGTTTTTGCGGAAAATGTATTTTAGATAATAATTTAGTAATATATGCGGAGCAAACATCATTTACTGAATAATATTTTTCTTTCAAACCGGCTGAGTATTACGCATTATATTTTAAATGAACAAGAAAAACATTACTGGAAATGTAAATAAAAACGCTAAGATGGTTCAATATGCAGAATGCTAACACCTGCCCAAAAACTTGAGGCAACAGAAACGTTGTTCTCCCGATTAATGCTGAGAATAACCGTGGGCAACCTATGCCACAACTGAATAACATTTAAGCAGAATAACTGCAAACAAACTCTTGCTCAAAGAAAAAGGTAACAAAATTTTGGGTACACATGATTTCAAAAGATGTTTTGGGAAAATTAACGCGCTAGGGCAACACATATTAAATCATTAGAAGCATAAAAAGTATCGAGTATTATACATTCATAATTTAAGCAACAGAAATAAACAACGCGTATATAAAAATGGCTTATATTGACGTAATTTTCTTAGCAACAAAAGAAAGAATCAATGGGGAATTTTGTTAATCTGGCTCCTGTTGGAACCAATATAGAAAAACTATTTATTCACATCTTAGAAAATGTCTTATTATTAACTATGGCGATTAAATTGATTCAATTTAACATAGCGTTTCTTTTACTAGATATCACCTCTCAGACATTTCACACGGGGAGAGGGGCGTAAAAACAAACGATTGAAATAGGTACATGGAAATTTATAAGCACAAAATCTTTTGACAGATGACTCGAATAAATAAACTCAACGATTAGAAACTATCGTTAAAATAAAAGAGAAATGATGGACGAAATGCTGTGTAATATATAATACAGTATATAGCAGTATAGCCCGGCGTTGCTCGGATGTAATGAAAGTTTTATATATATATATATATATATATATATATATATATATATATATATATATATATATCATCGCTTTTCTGCACTATTGTAAGAACTGCAACCTTGAAACTTCTGAATATCGTTTCTTATGTCTTTGTCTATGAGTGTATTAAATTTGATTAAAATCGGACCACTCCTTCTATAACCAGATATTTTCGATTATCGATTTTCAATATTTATCGGGGGTATCTCGACAGAAAACCTAGCTAAGAACACACGTAGACGCTTATAGTACAACTGTGTAAATTTTCAAAAAAATTGGTTCAGCCGTTTCGGAGTCTATAGGTAACGGATACACACACACACACACACACACACGCAAACACACACAGACACACACACACAAAGTTCTATTTATGAATAGGTTTAGAGAGATAGATTAGATGACATGTGGTAGTGAATGCACAACAGTTACTTGTAATATAAAAAAGAAATATGAAGTTTCTGTGATGTGATTCAACGGATGAATGATGTGACACGGGAAAATGGAGTAACGAAGAATTTTTAACGAAAAAGAAAACTACAAGGAAATCAAACGCTCAATCAGAAATGGAGGCAGCAGTGATTTCTAAGACCTAAAATGGGAAATAACTTCAGGCAAATTTAACACTCACAAGATACAGTGATTTACCGATTTGTTATTCTTTACGGTTTAAAATTGCAGAACATTTTACATTGTAAGAGTAATTTATTATTTGTGAGTCAATATTGCATTAACAATTTTTTACAAAGATCAATTATCTTCCCAGAAACAGGAAATGGAGGTAGTAATTTTATTTTTTTTTTATTAATATGATTACTACTTATTATAAAATGATTATTTCAAAACGCTCACCTTGAAGTCAAAATTATTATGTAATTTAACAAACGATATAAATTCTCCAAAAGTAATCATTTGTAAATTTAAATTCTATTTAAAGAGTAAAGAATTTTTACTCAGGCGGAATTTTCTGTTTGGACAATATAATTGATCTTAACTTATTTTAAAATATGTAATTTTTTTTTTCACTGTGACACTATAGTCATCATCATTTATCCATCGAACCCAGATGGTGCATAGGGCAGCAACTTTTTGTTGCTGTAACAAACTGTTTTTCACCATGCAGGATTGTTAGCCCTGCACCCAACCCCGGAGGACCGGTGGACCATTACTTGGTCTTTACGTTCACAGCACCTGGTATTCCCAAATGGTCACCCATTTAAGTACTGACCAGGCTTGACGTTGCTTAACTTTGGTGATCGGACGGGAACAGGTGTATTCAACACGATATAGCCGTAGACTGTGACATTCTAGTGGTAATATATAAATTATGGTATTATGCTTTGAATGTTCTATTTTTGCTGCAATATTTTCTTAAGAAATTCTTTTAACACGAACAGAATGTATTGAGCTATTACACAATGTATAATAAAATTCCATAAATTTAATCATTTTTTAAAGTCTCCAAACGCCCCTGCCGTTCGCCTCAGTGTTCTCGACAGGCTCCAAAGGAGAGTCTGTAATGTGATAGGTACTGATCTGGCGGCTCGACTGCAGCCACTTCCCAAATGTCGAAATCTGGCCTCCCTTTGTCTGTTCTATAAATACTTTCATGGATTCTGTTCGGACGAACTTAAGTCACTGGTGCCTCCTCAACAGGTGTTTACTTGTGCAAACAGACTGGCAACTAGGTCCCACCCATTCACATTCAGGTTAGCCAAATGCAGACGACAATTCTACTCCTGCAGCTTCTTCTCTCGCACTTCCCGCCTGTGGAACTCGCTCCTATATTCTTGCTTTCCTGACGTCTACAACCTCCAGAAATGTAAATGCAATTTCAATACTCATCTATTAACCACTGGACTCTAGCTCTCTCCCCACCCCCGTATATCCTTCCCTTTCTCTCCACCTACGTATCTGCCATCGCACCAGCATTCTCAGCTTTCTATTGCTCCTTTCTAACTAGTTTGTACTCCTCACTCTTTTCTAATTAATCTTTTTACAGTTATGTAGCCCCCACCCGCTCATCAGTGGCATTTCTGCCTTGCTCGGGGTGGAATGATTAAAAAAAGTGTGTCTATATAAAGTTTTTTAAATAATCTTATAAAGACCTTTTACACCTGAGAAATGATTACAAGCACAAATATCGCCATCCATTTTGGTAGGTTGTACATTGTATATTTTTAGAAATATAATGAAACATTTTACAATTTTTGATGCCTTATAACAGATGATAATAATATGAAAAAGCAATTCGAAGATTCCCTAGAATAGCGTAAGTTATATTTCAGAAATTAAACAAATTTTAATAAAAAGGAACTATTCGTTACTAAAAGTCAACATGCTTAAAATACAATGGAGTAGCGATCATCCTTTATATCTATAAATGCTGAACGATTTTCTTTTCAAATATTGTCGATCAAGTAAGAAACAGTGAATATTCTATGTACAGAACATTTTAAAAATGATAAGGTTCTAAGGAAAATGGGAACGAAAAAAAACTTTGTTTAAGATGAGTTATAGGTCGTTGAAATTTCTGGAAAATATAATAAAATGAGTTTTCCAGAATGTGGCATCCTAAAATATTTTAGAAGTAGAAGAACCAGAGGGAAAAAGCGAGTAACCTACGTATCAAAAGAGAGTAAGGTGTCAAATATTACGTAGTGCTATAAGAGATAGGAAATGATGGAGAGGTATTATCACAAACTACCGGAAGAGAAAAGTCACACAAAAGAAGATGTTACCTTCCTTAATTTATATATTTGTATTTTCTGTTGACAAGGATTTAGAGATGTAAGATCTTCGTCTTTGCGGAGTTCCTTTTTGGTTAAAGAATAATATCTTTTACTACTAGAATCACGTGCTATTTTTCCCGTAATGCTCTGTCCTGTTTGTACTAAGCCGGTTTATATGTATTTCATATCAAATACAGCAGGCATTAACAACACTTACATACACAAAGCCCAGATACAGATCGGCACTGGATCCAAATTGACTTTGTCGTTTCTTTTAGATGATTTATGTTGGCGATTTTCTTTGATGCAATTTTTCTTTTCATAACATTTCAAATATTCTCTAAGGTTATGGTAGACGAACATCCGAGATTCTGATATCTTGATCCTGAAGTCATATTTTTTATACATTTAGCGATATGGCATTGAATATAACTCCGGATAGAAATCATTCTTTTCTGCATGAATGGCAACACTGAAGTTATTGCTTATGATCTTTGGGATTTGAACTGTTTTATTCTGTTCTATTGGAATTCCTTTCCATATATAAAAGGGTACAGAATATAAAGAAATAATAAGGTAACTTATATCAATAAAATCAATTCTTAGTAAACATATATACTAAATATACATTTACATTATAAAATAAAAAAATACATAAAATTATTCAACAAACGAGGGAGAGCTAAAATTTCAAGTTTCGAAAAAGAAATATTTGTAATCTTTCATCATGTAATAAATTTTTTGGAAGGTAGAAAATGAGTTGCAAAATCCTCAGTAAATATTCGAATAGTCTGTATTTTATAATCATGAAAAATTGCGACAAGATATATGTGTAAGGTTATATATATAATCATTGTAAATCAATCATATCTATGTGTGATTGGCCATTCATCGCCGCAATTCATGCCTTGGATTAATCATCAATAAGTTGATATATCATTGTAGAACGCCAAATATACACAAATCTGTGACATATGCGTGCGTGTATTCGTATCTATCTATCTATATATATATATATATATATATATATATATATATATATAGATATATAGATAGATGGAAAGAAAGAAAGAAAGAAAGAAAGAAAGAAAGAAAGAAAGAAAGAAAGAAGGAAATCTACTTTAACCAACGCAGGCAAACATACTTAACTTTCATTAGTATGGATGACGCTAGTCTCTCAGAACACAATATACTGCGTCTAATCGGCCCTGCTCTCTCTACGTACCTCAAGCGGAACGAATACATTGAATCAATAGCTACGTCTCCGTCTAGGAAATCTGTATCACAGTGTTGGGCTAATAAGTTGTTTTGTCTAAAACTATCCTGCGCACATACAAAGTTATCATTCATCCGTCCATTGAATATTGTCGCCATATCTAATCGGGTGCTCCTGTTATTCCTCCAGGGGATCTCAACAATATCTAAAGAAGGATTTGCACTTTAATCGATCCCAAATACACAGCTTCATTTCAATCACTTTATAACTGAGAAAATGTGGCTGCCCACTGTCTTTTCTACAAATATTTTCTTAGAGCTTCTTCTCTGATGTGGTTTTCTCTCCATTACCCTGACAGCAAGATTTCACTCGTGCAACTAGACTGGCAAAAAGATGCCATACTTTTGCTATCCAAAAAAGTCAAATGTAACCGCCACTTCTACTCTAGCAGGTTATTTTTTCGTAATTCCCACCTTGGGAACTGTGTTTCATATACTTGCTTTTCTGGTATCTACAATTAACAAAAGTTTAAGTGTGACGTCAATTATCATCTTATCTTTCTGTTATCCTTTTTCAGATAAATCCAGTAAGAAATTCTTCTTTTTCCCGTCTCCTCTCCCTGTTACACCCTACGTACCAGTGACCGTACTGCCTTAGTTAGAGTGAAATAATTATAAATATGATAGTTAGACAGACTTATATATATAGATAGAATGATTAGGTAAAATATAGTTTGAAATCAAACCATATTTTCGGTTAAAAGTGCCCGATATCAGAAACTGAGCTTATCTAAATAAAAACGTGGACAATGATGTCAACCTCAAAAAACTGGAAACTTTGCCAAGAGAAATGAATAAATAAACTCTTGTTTTTTAATTTTCTCGACTTTTGAAACAGCAATTTTGTTTGTCACGCTGACTTTACATTCCTTATCTTTCAAACAATATTTATCTTATTTTAATTCTTCTCGCTTTCTTCGTACAGTGTAAAATACACTTCTGGGCAAAACACCCATATAAAATCACCCAGATAACATACAACATTTCTTCCATATCACTTTTCAAAATGTTAATCTATGAATATTTTAAGTGCACCTATTTCTCGACCATCTCTTGCAACACACAACCACGTCGATTGTTTAAAAGATTTATATACAATAACATAAAATCTAAATTAATAATGCATTCATTCACCTTTCCATAAAACGAATTACTAAAGAAAATATCAAAACACATTTCAAAATGCAGCCATGAATCAAAGGTATAGTACCATTTACTTAAATCCAATTCATTGTAAAAGAACACCATGATGTTTTTTTTATTAATGCACTATATGCAACGACGATAATGTAACAAACTTTATTCAAAACCGTCACTTAGTTAATTGCCATACGGGATATACGCTTGGGTGACAATATCTATTTCGAAACAAGACTAACTAGATAGAAAGTTTTTCCGTAGGTTGCCATATATATGCAATTATATTTACCTTCTTTTTTTTTTCAATGACGTATCGTGGAATAAAGAATGGTCCACGCGATAACACACACGTTTACGAGTGCACTTGACTGCTGGAGTTTGTCTTCTCTTCTCAATCAAATCTTCTCTCTATCTCTTCATCGATCTGCCTTTCTTCGGATTTGACATCGATCTCACTTCTCTCTATATATATCGAACAAATCGCGTTTGACCAGGTCATCGTTTTTTGCAGACACATTGTACATATTATCGAATCGTTATCATAATTTTGGCCACTTCCTTGAAAGATTTATATTCACTGACATTGACTACGCTGTTTATCAAAATATCCCACACTTCCCAAATTCAAAGCTGGCCCTGTCCTCTTTATTTTCCAAAAAAATATATCTCTATATGTAAATAAACTCTTGTTTTTTAATTTTATCGACTTTTGAAACAGCAATTTTGTTTGTCACGCTGACTTTACATTCCTTATCTTTCAAACAATATTTATCTTATTTTAATTTTTCTCGCTTTCTTCGTACAGTGTAAAATACACTTCTGGGCAAAACACCCATATAAAATCACCCAGATAACATACAACATTTCTTCCATATCACTTTTCAAAATGTTAATCTATGAATATTTTAAGTGCACCTATTTCTCGACCATCTCTTGCAACACACAACCACGTCGATTGTTTAAAAGATTTATATACAATAACATAAAATCTAAATTAATAATGCAGAAAAAACATATGCTAAAACAATAATAAAAATGATGTCAATATTATGGCCTCTTCTTTTTACATTGTATGCATGTAAATTCTCGGCAAGAGACATTTTTCGCAATTTAAACTCTTAAGAAGCTTCCTGACTTAAGTATAATAATAAATCAGGACAGAAAGCGATTTGCATAAAAAATCTTTCCTTTTTCTGCTTTTATCATTTTTCTATTTTACTTTCCACTGAGTACGATTCCCGTCTACACACACTGAGGTGCGTTGGTCACCCCGACGCTAATTAATGTTTAGCGCTAGAACAATTACGACTTAGCAGTGAGCAAGAAATTCAGCAAATTCTACATAACGTCAGTCTTACGCCACAATTAAGCCATTCTTAGAAAATCGATATTCCCAAACGCGTGATTATATAACTTATAACTATCAGAGTTTTATATTTCGCGTACGTTTGTCAACTTTCAAAGTTTACTGCACGTCTCAGACTTATCAGATCATAACTGACTTTCAGCTTACATCTGCTACGGTAAGAATTGTCGATTTATCAGTCGGACAGATTTTATCCTTTTGTTCCTTTACTCATTCTTTTTATTTAATTTGTGATTCGCATATTCAAGCGCTCATCACAACCCACATTCTGGCCAACTAAATGACTGATTTGCTTCGGATATCGTTCGCTTTTCTTTTCTAGTAAATTTGTAATCGACTTTGTGACATCGACCAACTCATTTGTGATACCTGAAGAAAATCTTTAAAACAAAAATAAATAAATGAGAAAAAACAAAACAAAACACATAATGTACTAAAACAAGTGAGAGTGTTTCTACTCTTTTCTTTTACTACTATTTTTCTATTTCTTTTCTTTCATTTCATTTTAAACACAACGTAAGATAAAATTCTGTAATGTCTGAAATGTTCGCTTTTTGTTTTTTTTTCTTTTCGAAAAATCACACACAAAATATTATACACTACTCAAAGTTTAATTTTTTTCTTTCTCTTCTCTTTGAGGCGTATTACACCCATAGACAGCCCATGCTCAACCATATGATCGTAGGAGGCAACAGCGTCTCTAATTTAGAAATTGACATCAAGTAAATCATCTTTGTATACCTCTGCTGCGGGTACCTCTGTGTGTACCTTCACACGCGAAATCTCTTAAGTTTCCACCATACTATAATTAAACAAAGAAACTTGCTATTATTTTCAGTGCATGTCTTTAAATATCTGCCTGAGAAAAGAGCAACAAAAATCTGCCTGAGATATAAAACAAAACAAGGAAAAATTACCAAAATTCTGATCGTATCTGATAATGCTCTCATGAATTTTGATTTGAGGATTATTCAAAAATCTTACAGTTCTAATCTCCCAAGTAACTTAATCTCAAAATTGTATCATCTTACTCTAAATAATACATAACTGTACGTTTTTTCACGGATTTCAACTATTACATTCAATATCGGAAGAAACCTAATCTAATCCCGTTTCACAAGCGCGGTTTTTTGTTTCTAACATCTTATATTACAACAAACTTTTCCACCCATGCTTAAATTTCTTTCTTCCAGTGGTCCTTTTCATACCCTAAATCAACCGCATGGAACTTGACTTTTCTAGCATTTTTTTATTATTTCTAACAAAGCAACGATAGCTGGTGAATGACCTACCTAAATTAAGTTGGAGCTGAAACTAATGATAACCAATGGAAAACCTAAAATATATTTCTTTCTTTACCTCTATTTCTCAGGAATATTTTATACTTTTCGTCTACCCTATTTTTTCTAGCATCCGTATTTCATCTAACGACGTCTTTTGCCCTGACAACTCTATTTATGCGCTCTCTACCGTCCATGATGTTTCCCAAAATGACAGACTTTATATCCGCGGTCAGACTCTGGACATAACGGCAAAATTATGCTGTGCCATCCCTAGTTTTTTGTAACTAACCTTTTTTCTATAATAGCAACTCGTGCAGAGTCCACATAGGCGTAAGTAAAATCACATAATTTATCGATATCCTTACCGCAATCGTCTATCCAGGTCAATCAATTAAAAAAAAAAGCAAGTCAAAGCGCATTAATTCGACAGGTTGACATGTAAACTTTCAGGTATATCTAAACTTCAACTCAACATGATGATCGTCTTCAAATATCAACAGGGACACGGATATATAAAAGTATACATTTATAATTTCATTCCTTTTCTTCGGTATCTTTGTGTAGAAGAGAAGATGGTCTGATCGATAGCACACACGCATACGAGGGACAGTTGTCTGCTGGGTTCGTCTTCTTTTCTCAATTCAATCTGCTCTCCATCACTTCACTGATCTCTGCCGATTCCGATAAATCTCTTCGATCTTTTTTCTCTGTATATATAACCTGAATCTCGTATGAACATGACTACTTTGATTTTCCAGGCACACTGTTTATACTTTCGAATTACTACCATTCAAGTGTTTACCATTCAATGCAGAGGCTATCATTGCCTTGAATGATGTATATTATCTGACCTTGACGACGCTGTTTACCAAAACAACCCACATTTCCCGAAAGCAAAGCTAACACTTTCTTTATTTTACAAAAATATATATATATTTAACTGTAAATAAACTCGTTATTTATATTTCCCGATTTTTGAGATAGCAATTTTGTCTGTCACTCTGTGTATGCATCCCTGATCTTTAAAAACAATATTTATCCTCTTTTAAGATTTGTACGCTTTTATTGTTCAATGAAAATTACACTTCTAAAAGAATTATCTAATTAATGTAAATTAATAAATAGATAAAAATAGATAGGTCAAGAGTTATAATCCAGACCAATATGAAATATAAGGAAGAAAACTCAATACATAAATAAATGTTTAAAAATCCATAATTTATTTCGGCAGTTGTTAAAAGTAGAAGCTGTTTCTTCAAACCCGAAAAATCAAATAGTTTTATTTAACCTACAATATTACAAAAATAAGTTTGGCATAGAGAGGAAATAAGATTAGGTGAATGGTAGACGTGTATACAGTTAAACCTTGAGTTAAGAGATACCAAAAATGTCACCAAAACAGAGAACACATTGAGCAAATAACACATAAAAAAATAATTTACAAAAATAAACAAGAGAACAGATATAAACTACAAAATAAACACACACATAAATAGAAATAAAGAAGACATATATGCACAAAATAATATACAAACAATATTCCTAAAATGAAAATTACAAAAATAAAGAAGAAATACAAAGAAGAAAACAAAACCAAAAAAAGGATAAAGGCCTATATAATATAATCAGTTAAGTGCCATACGTGAATTATGCTTTGGACAATCATGTCTCGAAAAATACATGACGGACTGGGCAGTAGGCTGTCATTGCTTTATACGGTAGACTGATTGCCAGCAAGGTCTATAGAGCTAACTCCGTCCTATTATTTAACCCATAACTTGAGAGAAGATACGGATCAATACATTTCCCAAGAATATTTGTGCGTAAAGTCTCAAATAACGCATCCCTCAATAATGCCCAGGACTGACATATAGATGGGGCCACTAATAAAAAGTCGATATGATTTTTATGATATACAAGCTGTTAAATGTCACGTGGCAACATTTTTGGCCGAATCAAATTAATAGTTTATATAGAAATAGTGCTTTACATCCTTAATTTAAAGAAGCCTCATTATTCTATTTAGATTTATTTGGTTTAACTTGTATTTTTTCTCTTTAAAGATGTACGCCCAGCAATCAGCTCTATTTCTCCCTCTCTCCTGTCTTTCCTTTCTTCTCTTTTCTTTATCACTCCCACTTTCTCGTCTGACCCACCCGCTTCCCTTGAACTTTCGTCGACACTGACCGATGATTATGTAGGAATGTCTATGGGATCGACAAACGGATGGATTGTTCTTATTTTCTTTTATAGAGGAGCGACAGTTATATTCTTATCATCTGATATGTTTTTATTTTGTTCTTTATTTTTTTATTCGCCGGATTAGGTTGTTGTGAATCCCATTCATGTAGAATCCTTCGTTGAATAAAGACGGAAGCTGAAGATGGCTCGCCTGAAATAGGCCATACTTCCGAATTACCATGAAATAACGCGTCTGTCTTAATTTTTCTAATATATATATATATATATATATATATATATATATATATTAATTCAAACGTAATTTCAGTAGACAGTAGCATTTGAAATAGATACACTATTTTTTATATTAAACAGTGTTTATTACATGTATGTGCCTTTATATTCGATATAACTTAAGAACGAAAATAATACGATACCATAACTATATATGAATTCAAATGTTCATCATAGCATTGTGTTTCCAACGTAAATTAACTTGTAATTAATTACAGCGAACAAACCACCACTTACTCATTAAACCGGGTGACCGTACAACTCACTGACGAAATCTTTATACGCACGCATTTAAACAACCGTAGAAATGTACCAACATACTGGAGAGTATACTCGGAAAAGAAAGCAAATGCGATAAACAGATAAAATCATGTTTAATTTTCCGAAACAAGTACAAATAAACTGTTCTCCCCCTACCTATCAATCTAATTTTTTTTTTTTAATGTTACTCTCACTGAAAAACCTATTCATTGGTTTCACAAAGATGACTGTAATATTACGAAGAGAACCGGCATTCTCCAGATCTCTGTTTCACAAAAGTGTGGGTTATGTAAAGATTTTTTTTAAAATGTCTTCGCAAACGATCATGACTCTGTTAGTTTTCGTTGGGTAAACAAGACTGAAAAATATTTACTACTCTACATTGTTAGTACTGTTGCAAGTAAGTCAGCCGAGAACAACGACGTACAGGACTTGATGTTATTCAATCAAATCTTTTGTTGATGGTTTCGCTTTATCGGATATAGTCGCGGTCTTTTCCAAACATTCAACGAAAAAAGAGAAGAATACTATCTATGCGTAAAGCTTGTGAACATCATTGGACAAATAATTTTCTATTTTCTAACAAAAAAAAAAATTAACTTGTGTATTGCGGATCAAAATCAGTTCCTAAAAAATACAATATGAAACATCCGCAAGCAACCCAGCAGCTGATTTACACAAAGAAGATTTTCATGAAATGATTCTTACCACAACCAATTTTGACAAGAAAGAAAAACTTTCAAAGTAGCTGACGCAGACATGGAAATGTAATTAGAACAAATTTTAAAATTTTCAGGGATACTGCATTTACCTAAATATGTATCAGAAAGAGAGAGAGAGGGGGGTGGGGAATTTCACAAAATCTTTTAGGTTCATTGCCATATCAGAATTATATATATATATTTTTAATCATATCACCCCAAGCAAGGCGGTAACGCCACTGATGCGCAGGGGACTACGTAAGAGTGAAAAGACTGGAAAAGAGAAAGCCGGAAATCTAATCCTAAACAGGGATCAAGGGATGATCCTCTTCATCTGTTCAATAGATGTGGGAGGATTGTGAACCAGGCGATAGTTTAGTCTATCTACTCCAATTGAAAAAAAAAAAGAAAAGAGTGAAAAAATTGGAAAAGAGAAAGCCGGAAACCACATCCTAAACAAGGAACAAGGGATGAGCCTCTTCACCTGTTCAATAGATGTGGGAGGTGTGTGAACCGGGCGATAGTTTAGTCTATCTACTCCAAATGGAAAGAAAAAAAGAAAGGAGTGAAAAGACTGGAAAAGGGAAAGCCGGAAACCACATCCTAAACAGGGAACAAGAAATGAGCCTCTTCACCTAGTAAAATGAAAAATATTCAAGTTTTCAGTAACATGCCCATAATGTTACCTGCAAGATTAATAGAAAATTCTGTGGATCTGACAAACTACTGCAGGATAATCTTCTGTCCTATCAGTCATGTCTTGAAAGAGACATGATTGTTCATGCGTGTATGACACGTAAATGTACGACATCAGCAGCTGACCTGCAGAAAAAAAAGCCGTATTGCGTGCCTGAAAAGACCTTGTAATGAGAGATGATGAACCAAATCAGCCTTGATTTTGGCCTCTAGGAGTTGGCTAAGAATGCTAATAGGCAGATAGCTAAAAGATTCGGACGGATCACCAGAGTTATTAAAACTGGAAAACAGTTTATGACTCCAATAAAAAAGACTAATTTTTAGAGAGAACAAGATCAATTCGTGACTTACATTTTAATAGCTATTACATGGTTTATATGATTTGTGAGGACCTAGATCAGAAACCATGGAAGCGTTTATACATGTATATCACACAACAGGAACTCAATTCTAAATGGAAAATTAGACAGGAATATTCAGAATGAGTTAAGGATAGAGTTTGTGTAGAATTTATGAGGAAAGCATTCCACTTTATCAGCACAGGATGTTAACACCTGAAAATGATTGAAGTGTGAATATTAGAGATTTTGCACTTATTTATTACCATATCACAAAGCCACCAGTAATGACGAGAATCAAAATTTTTAGAGTCTAATCGGTGCCCTATTCTCTCGGTATATAGGGACGTTGCTCCTTTGAGGAATCCCTTATTTTTATTACAAGTAGTAACGAATTATAATGAAATCTGTCACACTGGTATAGCAGAAAACATGTAATCTCTGTGTTATAGCGACCCAGTATGCTGGTGTGATACATGGACAACATTTAAGTTTCATCTTACATTTCTAAGAATAGATGACAGGATTAATGCCAGCTTTGACCCAAAAAGAACATTTAATGGGGCAATTTTCACTATTTAATTAAGGAATTAGACAATAAAAAAAACTTAATGATTGAATGTCGAAAAAAAAAACAAGTAGCGTAGAATGATTCAACCAGGTGTTAGGGTGAGGATTACATTCAAAGGCAAAAATGTTTGCATATGGATGAAGAGAAAATTGGTTTTCTATACAGTCAGCTATTATATCTAAACTTATTTATTAATGGAACTTTGTGTGTGTGTGTGTGTGTGTGTGTGTGTGTGTGTGTGTGTGTGTGTGTGACCGTTAACTATAGACTTCGAAACGGCTGAACTGATTTTATTGAAAATTTTCACAGTTGTACTATAAGCGTCTGCGAGTGTTCTTAGCTAGGTTTGTGTCGAGGTACATCCGATAAATATCGATAATCGAAAAAAAATCGGGTTATAGAAGGAGTGGTCCGATTTTAATCAAATTTGATACACTCATAGACAAAGACATAAGAAAGGTTATTCAGAAGTTTCAATGTTGTAGTTCTTACAACAGTGCAGAAAATCGATAATATATATATATATATATATATATATATATATAAGGCAAGATGTTTGTGTGTGTGTCTGTTTATCTGTCTGTATGTCCTTTATACAAATCCACAATTTTTATCCGATTATCACCTAACTTCACACAAATATTCTTTAGGCTGACGTTGAGCTCTAGGTCCATGGATTAGTTTTAAAGCTTTCAGTACACCCGCGCAACGCCGGGCTATACTGCTAGTCTAATATAATGCAGTCGTGGGAAAAGGGGGAGCGATAAATGAAAATGAGATAGCTAACATAGATTAATAACGAAAGACGGTAGCACATGAAAGGGTAGTCAGAGCCTCGAGAAAAATTCTCTGATCATCCGAAGATTATCCCGGATATAAACACCAAGACTATGCATGCGAATGCTGCAATCTCCTCGGCTAATGAGACTATAGTTATTAGTAAAAATGGAAAAATGATTGTAATGATACCTGATGACCTTTGGAAGAGAAAAGATTTTACGCTGAAGAATTTTGAATGAATAACAAGAATACAAGTGAAAGAAAGACTTGCGGATGTATATGGTTTTTCTTTACGGGTGTAGTTGTATTTCCTTTTTTTTGTGTTTACCATGAGATTAGTTTTGAGACGAAAGAGAAAAGGCTAGAGGAATTGTAAGTATCTGTCGTCAATGGTAATACAAGTCATCCAGTTACACACCAAAAAGAAAGGAAAGTTTCCCTCCCATGTTCGACATAATGCTACACAATTATAGGCAGATAGGTTATATCCGGGTGTAGGTGCTTGAATGTATAAAATAACTTTCAGGCTTTTCCTTCAAATCTGATTTTATATAAACATCTAAAGACTAAATTTACTTTCATTATTTAATGAATACGATTATTTTTATTCCATCAAATCTTACTTTTAGTGGTTACACCTTTTTGAATAAACGCTTCATTTTGTAACAAGTGGGTATTACTTCTAACGCCTTGTGACCCGAGTATGAAGAAATAAAAATATACACCATTTATCAGGGTTCAAACAGAACCAGCGTCACCCCTTGTAGGAGAAACCATACATCCACAGAGTTTAATACAGTAAAATAAAGTTGAAAATTGACCTTTAAAAGAATTAATCCTCTCGTTCAAGCATCTGAAATCGTTAATCAAAATAATAGTTTTTTACAATGAATATATATTTGATTTTTTAATTTGTCATAAACATCTGGACATTATCTTTGCATTTAGATTTACGGCAATACATTTTGTGTTTTTCCTCTGCTCTTTCTGTTATCTTATCTGCTGTTTCTTTTCATGTTAGGTTTAACGAACTTTTTTTTACTACTCATTATGTTACTGTTTTTCATGCTTCTCTTTTATGTTTCTGTACTCTTTACTTTTCTTAATCTGAAACTCCGTTAGAATTACTTGCTTGTATTGCTAAATTTGTGTTATTTTCATTCTCCTAACATTTCAGGCCGAAATTGTAACACAGGAAAGTAGAATGTAAGTTGCAAATCTCAGGCTGCCTCAAACGTATTTACAATCTTCTGATTGTCTTCTTTAATTCAGAATGTAACTGTGTGATTTTTTAAAGTTCACGACATGAAAGAACTTCTTCAGTAAACTCTTCTTAAATACATAGAAACATTTAGTCAATATTTAATCTGGCAATCATAATGTCTGGATATTTTTGAATCAGATTATATCCATGAAAATAGAAAATGAATTCGAGAATATAAAATAAAATGATTTATTATTATGTTGTCATTTTTCATCATATTTCTATTTCTGCTATGGTCGCACTACCAACCTAAGCCAGGTCGCGTTGTGTTGTTATGGCTCTATTTCATGTTTTTTTATATCTCTCCTATCGTCCCAAGCGTTACATATACAAATTCTCCTTAGTGTGTGGGCTGTACTTAACAAGACAATTTTTGTATATCTCTTAAGCTGGGGTTTCCCATGATTCTATCAATGTGTTGTTTTGTTACACTTTTTATCATTCCAAGTGCACCTACTATCACTGGCACGATTCTTGTTTTCAATTTCCATATATTTTCTATTTCAATTTCCAGGTTTTTATATTTTGACAGTTTTTGGAATTCCTTGGTTGCTATGTTACAATCCGCTGGACAAGCCATATCAATTAATAGGCAAGTTTTTAATTTCTGGTATTTAACAATAATGTCCGGCATATTTGCTTCAATTTTTCTGTCTGTGTAGATGGTATAATCCCATAGAAGAGTGACATTATTTCTGTGACCGGTGCTGGGTGATATTCATACCAGTGTTTGTTTACATATTTTCCATACTGTTTTCTCAATGTCCAATGTAAATATTGCCCCAATCTATCGTAACGATGTTATAATAATTTGGGCAAGTACAGAACATCCTGAGATTAGATGATCTGTTGTTTTTTGGTATTTATCACAGAACATGCATTTTGGATCTACATTATTATGCATAATATTTGCCTGAATGTTCCTAGTGTAAAGACTTTGGTCTTGCGCTGCAAGAATAAAGCGTTCAGTTTCAAACTTTAATCCAGATGCACGTAACCATCGATGAGTATCAATTATATGAACATTTGATTTATTGGAAAGTTCTTGATATTGGCCATGCAGAGGTTTGTATTGTTAACGTTGTTTC
Source organism: Ascarosepion bandense (assembly GCA_037127315.1). Taxonomy (NCBI): domain Eukaryota; kingdom Metazoa; phylum Mollusca; class Cephalopoda; order Sepiida; family Sepiidae; genus Ascarosepion; species Ascarosepion bandense. The sequence continues at coordinate 647,622 of JBBBDQ010028926.1, read as the reverse complement.
ATCTGTTTAAATGCTTTATCCTTGGCTTTCATTTTCATAGTTTTTGCCTCAATAGTCGGATCTTCGCTTCCGTTTTGCTGTTCTACAGAATTTACTAAATGTAAACTTTGTTTGCATTTACTGCCTTCTTTCATTACTGGATATTTTTTCTTTTTGTTTTCATGTTGTTTGACTAATTGTATCATCCAGTTCTATGTATGTTAGTAAGCCAACACTTGTTGTCATGTATGTCAATTCTATCTGAATAAGACCTCTTTCACTCTCTTTACGGGGTATGTATAGACGGTCTACATCAGCCTTTGGATGATGCATCTTATGCTTAGAAAAAAGCTTTCTTGTTTTAAAATCCATTCGTCTGATGTCGTTTAGAGTTCAGTTCAAGATGCTGAAACTATATTGGACTACTGGGATAGAAAGGGTATTAATGGCCATAATTCTGTTCTGAGAATTCAATTTAGATTTTAATATCATTCGTAGCCTTCTATAGTACTCTTTACGCACTATTTCTTTCATTTTTTATGGTGAAACTTTTACACTCTCGTTTACACCTAGGTACTTAAAAACTTTTATTATTATTATGTCATTTTTTCATCATATTTCGATTTCTGCTTTGGTCTCACTACCAACCAAGTCTGCGGGGAGAACTAAGGCAGGTCCTGGCGTGTTGTTATGACTCCATTTCATGTTTTTCTATCTTCCCTATCATCACTAGCATTACATAGATAAAGTTTTCCTTAGTGTGTGGGCTGTACTTAATAATACAATTTTTTGTATATCTCTTAAGCTGGGGTTTCCAGGGATTCTTTCAATGTGTTGTTTTGTTCCATTTTTTATCATTCCAAGTGCACCTACTATCACTGGCACAACTCTTGTTTTCAATTTCCACATTTTTTCTATTTCAATTTCCAGGTTTTTATATTTTGACAGTTTTTCAAATTCCATGATTGCTATGTTACAATCCGCTGGACAAGCCATATCAATTAATAGACAAGTTTTCTCCTTCTGGTTTTTAACAATAATGTCTGGCCTGTTTGCTTCAATTTTTCTGTCTGTGTAGATGGTGTAATCCCATAGAATGGTTACATCTTCTATTTCTGTAAACCGGTGCTGGGTGATGTTCATACCATTGCTTGTTTACAGCTTTTCCATAATGTTTGCACATTGCCCAATGTAAATATTGCCCAACTCTATCGTGGCGATTTTTATATTCATTTGGAGCAAGCACAGAACAGCCCGAGATTAGGTAATCTATTGTTTCTTGGTGTTTATCACAAAACCTGCATTTTGGATCCATATTATTATGCATAATATTTGCCTGAAAGTTTCTAGTGAAAAGACTTTGGTCTTGTGCTGCAAGAATAAAGCCTTCAGTTTCAGACTTTAATCCAGATACACGTAACCATCGATGAATATTAACTTTGTCAACATTGGATTTATTGGCACGTTCTGGATATTGGCCATGCAGAGGTTTGTCTTGCCAGCGCTGTTTCATCTTTTCAAAAGCTTTATCTTTGGCTTTCATTTTCATATTTTTTGCCGCAATAGTTGGTTCTTGGCTTCTGTTTTGCTTTTCTACAGAATCTACTAACTGTAAATCTTGTTTGTATTTACTGCCTTCTTTTATTCTTGAATATTTTTTCTTTCTTTCTTCATGTTGCCTTACTAATTGTATCATCCAATCCTTTGTTGTTTCTATGTATGTTAGTAAGCCAATAGTTGTTGTCTTGTATGACAATTCCAGCTGAATAAGACATCTTCCACCTTCTTTACGGGGTATGTATAGACGGTCTACATCAGCCTTTGGATGATGCATCTTATGCTTAGAAAGAAGCTTTCTTGTTTTAGCATCCATTCGCCTGATGTCGTTTAGAGTCCAGTTTAAGATGTTAAAGCTATAATGGACAACTGGGATTGCAAGGCTATTAATGGCTATAACTCTGTTCTGAGAATTCAATTCAGTTTTTAATATCATTCGTAGCCTTCTATAGTACTCTTTACGCACTATTTCTTTCATTTTTTTATGGTGAATGTTTTCGCTCTCATTTACACCTAGATATTTATAAGCTTCATCTGGTTTCAATTCTTTTATTGCTACAGCAGGGTCTAAGCTAATTGAGGATGTTCTTGTATTGATCCACGTAAAACTGTACCTTTAGCACATTTATTCAAATTAAATTTCATTCCAATGTCTTCGCTGAAGCATTTTATTGTTTGCAGAAGACCTTCCAGCTCATTATCATTCTTAGCATATAACTTTAAGTCATCCATGTAAAATAGATGGCTTATTTTCTTTTGGCCTATTTTATAACCACATTCTGTCTTATTAAGTTGACTGGATACTGCTATTATGCAGAATAGTAAGGGAGATAAAGAATCACCTTGAAATATACCTCTTTTGATGTTTATTTCATCGGACTTATAGGTTCCATTTATATGATTGAGGTAAAGGGTTGTTTTCCATATAGACATGCACTGTTTGATAAAATTGATGATGACGGGCGATATCTTGTATATATTTAAAGTCTTTAAAATCCAGGGATGTGGCACACTATCGACTGCCTTTCGATAATCTATCCAGGCAGTACTAAGATTTTTCTTTGTGCTGTAGCAGTTTTCCAGGATCATTTTGTTAATTAGCAATTGGTTTTTACATCCATCACAGCCACGTTTGCACCCTTTTTGTTCAAGCGGTATCATGTCATTTTTTTCTAAGAATAAATATGTCTGTTTTGCTAAAATAGATGTTAATAGTTTATATGTTGTCGGAAGACATGTAATTGGTCTGTAGTTTTTCGGGTTGTTTGTGTCACCATTCTTGGCTAGAAGAAATGTAATTCCTTTGGTCATCCATGCAGGAATTTTAGTGGGATCGTCAACCATTTCTTGAAGTTCTTTGGCTAGTTTTTTATGTGCTGTATTTAAATAATATAGCCAAAAGTTAGGAATTTTATCTATACCTGGGAATTTCCAATTGTGTGCTTTTTTTAGTGCAAATTTAACATCCTCTTCTGCAATTCCAGCCCATGTCTATTCTGGTTTATTTTTCATTCGTTCTATCTCTTGTGCAATCCAATCTACTTCCTTGCTATATTCTTTAGGGCAAGCCCATATCTTTTCCCAGAACTGTGTGACTTCTTCCATTCTGGGTGGGGGGGGACTGTCACTTCAATTCTTTTTTTACTTATTTCCCTGTAAAATCTCTTTGTATCGGTTTGAAAAATCTTGTTTTATCTGTAAAATCTTGCTCTTTTCTCATAGCGCCTTATTCTTTGAGCCTTCAGTTGTATTTTTTGCTTTATTTTTTCTTTAGTTGATAAGACTTCATTTTCATTTCTAATGTTGTATTTTCTTTCGGCTCTTCTGCTTTTCCTAGTTCTTACATTTATTCCTCTACTCAGTTCATCCAGTACTGATAGTTCACTTCTAAGTTGTTCGATTTCTTTTTCTATTTTTCTTTTCCAAGGTGGATCTTTATGTCTGCGAGACTGCCTTGTTTTTATTTTGATGTTCAATTTTTTTGTTGCTGCTATTGCTGATGCATATATTGCTTCATTGAGATTTTTATGAGTGTCTTCATCCAAGATTAATTTGAGTGCTGCATTGTAGAGTTTAATAGTTCGGAGGTTATGTTTTGTTGGTTGTAATTTTGGGAGCTGTTCTCGTTCCTCCATTGTAATATTTTGTATTTGACTTAGATGGTTCTTTATTTCTACCTTGGCTTCCTGTATACTGTTCTTATTTTCCGTCAAATAATTATGTTCGATGTGTTCTGAACTCATTTTATTTTCGTCTTTTAACTGACTCAGATCGCACCTTTCCAGCACTTTTAAACTTACAGCATTATCTTCGCAGTGATTTGTGTCTTTCACGGTTTCTACATTATGACCTGTGGCTTGTTTGATGTTATTACTTTTTATTTCTGATTCTGATTCCGGTTCCTTTTCATATTTTGTTGATTCGTCTCTTCTTGTTACAATTCTTTTAATTTCATTAATTTCAGCCTCTGTCAATCGTTTATTACGAATAATGTATCTTCGTACATTGGCTAATTTATTTTCGTCAATATACTTTCTATTTGCTTGACCAACCTTTTCACGCAAAATGTCATATGTTTGGCGAGTCATATTTTTTTTAGGTTTGAGTAACGCTTCATGAAATGCAGTCATAACGACTTTGTACTCCTCACGAGACCATTTTATTTTTTCTTTCTTTAAATATACGGTTGTAGATCTAGCTGGAGAATTTTCAGAACCATCATTAGGATTATCCTGGTTGTGGGGACCTGAAGATTCATTCTTTGTGTAGGAGTTTGTTCCTATGGCAGATTTTTCGACCTCAGGTAGGTTCCCTCCTGAAGGACGGGCTCCCTGTTTATCCACTGGAAGAGCCATACTGGACTTTTTATTTCTATTTGTATTTCTCATGTTTTTCCCACGAGTGACGCACGGGTCCAAAAGTCCACCCAAAATTATTATTATTATTATGTCATTTTTCATCATATTTCGATTTCTGCATTGGTCTCACTACCAACCAAGTCTGCGGGGAGACCTAAGGCAGGTAGTGGCGTGTTGTTATGACTCCATTTCATGTTTTTCTATCTTCCCTATCATCCCCAGCATTACATAGATAACGTTTTCCTTAGTGTGTGGGCTGTACTTAATAAGACAATTTTTTGTATATCTCTTAAGCTGGGGTTTCCAGGGATTCTTTCAATGTGTTGTTTTGTTCCATTTTTTATCATTCCAAGTGCACCTACTATCACTGGCACAACTCTTGTTTTCAATTTCCACATTTTTTCTATTTCAATTTCCAGGTCTTTATATTTTGACAGTTTTTCAAATTCCTTGATTGCTATGTTACAATCCGCTGGACAAGCCATATCAATTAATAGACAAGTTTTCTCCTTCTGGTTTTTAACAATAATGTCTGGCCTGTTTGCTTCAATTTTTCTGTCTGTGTAGATGGTGTAATCCCATAGAATGGTTACATCTTCTATTTCTGTAACCGGTGTTGGATGATGTTCATACCAGTGTTTGTTTACAGCTTTTCCATAATGTTTGCACATTGCCCAATGTAAATATTGCCCAACTCTATCGTGGCGATTTTTATATTCGTTTGGGGCAAGCACAGAACAGCCTGAGATTAGGTGGTCTATTGTTTCTTGGTGTTTATCACAAAACCTGCATTTTGGATCCATATTATTATGCATAATATTTGCCTGAAAGTTTCTCGTGAAAAGACTTTGGTCTTGTGCTGCAAGTATAAATCCTTCAGTTTCAGACTTTAATCCAGATGCACGTAACCATCGATGAGTATTAACTTTGTCAACATTGGATTTATTGGCACGTACTGGATATTGGCCATGCAGAGGTTTGTCTTGCCAGCGCTGTTTCATCTTTTCAAGAGCTTTATCTTTGGTTTTCATTTTCATATTTTTTGCCGCAATAGTTGGTTCTTGGCTACTGTTTTGCTTTTCTACAGAATCTACTAACTGTAATTCTTGTTTGTATTTACTGCCTTATTATTATTTTGTATTTTTATATTTTATTAGTTTGTATTTACTGCCTTATTATTATTATTATTATTATTATTATTATTATTATTATTATTTATAAGCAATTATCATTATTATTATTATAAGCTTTATTATTATTATTTATAAGCAATTATTATTATTATTATTATTTATGAGCTTTATTATTATTATTATTATTATTTTATTATTATCATATCCTTTGATGTGTTTCGCAAAAAAATTCATATAAAGTTCTCTACCAGAGAACTAAGTCAGAAATAGCTTCAGGATATTTTCCACTGATTATTTAAAGAAAACGTTTACACATATTTTACATAGATGAATATTTTCGTCATGTGTGAGCTGTACTTGTGAGTACAATGCTTTGGGTATATTTAAGCCAGTGGATACCAGAATTCCCTCAATCGGGTACATTGAAAACGTTTCCAAAAATACCAGTTCTCCACATACAACTCTAATTATTGATATCTTCGTGTTAAACATTTTATGAGATTTCCACTTAAAGTCATTGTATTTTAATAGATTGTTTAGATTTTAAAAGATACATTACAATCGGCAGTGATAGCTTTTAAAAAAAAAATCATTTTTTCTTGTGTTCTTTGATCACGACGTTTGGTCAGTTGGATTTGATTGTTCTATATGTGTGTATTGTTAAGTACCATAGATTGTAACTGTTCCAAAGTCCATAACAAGTACTGAAGTTCTATTTTCCTTTCGTAAAAGATACATATTTTCCAGCGCCAATATTTGTCCCTTTTATATGTTGTGGGTGCTAACACTGTGCTACTTGATACAAGTTGAATAATTGTTTCTGCATTTCTATCACCAAATCTGCATTTCGGATTAACACAATTTTTCACAATGTGCGCTTGGTAATTTTGTAAAGTTTGCAATGTTATATAAAAGCCACAAAAGAAGAAATATAACTGTTGTTTTTCTATGTGTTATGTCCCTACGAGCGTTGGCCATCATGGCTCTCGACAGTACTGTGCATTGTAGCTCTTAATAATTTTTTCTTTCTGTCATCTCTCTTAAAAACTTTTTTCTGCTGTCAATTTACGCAAATTTGTTAGGTAGTGTCCTGGAATCGGTTAAGAGTCCAGAAAGAAATAATACAACAACCAAAATAAGAAACAAAGATATATATATATATTAAACACAGCAAAATACAATACTTGAAAACTCTGTTAGTAGAACGATAAATACGGGTTAGGTAGTAATACTATATTTGGGACTCGAAATGGTCGTACGGTAGCAGTCTTGGCTCTGTTCTCTATCCCTGCCTATCTTTCTGCGTATCGCTGCCTTATGCTACTACCTCTTGTGAGGGAAAGTATATGTAGTAGATGGAAGAGTTCAGTCCGTTGAATGGGTGATGCCACTACGACAGATAAGTTATGCGTTGTTTTCTCCTATTCAATCTGTCATGTAAATATTCAATCTTGCTGGCATTTTTTCCTCCACGACAAAAAATCTAATACTTTAATTCTAAGTATAAGTACCCTTTTTGTTTTCTCTATTTGTTTTTTGTTCACATGTTCGAAGACGATCCTTCACTTTTTTGCTTGAAATTTCTTTTTTAAGGCTGAAGATAATTTTTAAGAATTCACTGTGATAGAGGATGACTTGTATTAGTATTTGTAATTTATTTGAAAGGAAATTTTCTACCATTTTAATAGTTAGATTTTCTTTTGAAAAGCGTTTTTCTCTGTCCCCTCAAACAAATATCGCACTTCACTCTACTCTGTTTAGAGTCTTTCCATATATTTAAATTTTTGCTAATATTTGGTATCTTCATTTGGTAATTTGAATATTGAGTTTTCTTTTTTGCTAACAACCATGCATTTTCTCTTTTTGCAATTTATGTTTGTTCCTTCATTTTCGCTTTGATTGAAAACCTATTGGCATAATTAGAATGATCGAACTTCATTACATATTTAAATAAAACTGACAGATAAATTTGTACCTAGTAGATGCCTACCAAAGATCATATTTATTATAAAGATTTAGTAAAGATTTAGCGATACAAGTCTTACTTATTACTTGGGGTAGATGGGTTGAATTCATGCTTTTCCCATGAGTATTTGCCCGTAAGGCAATATAACGAACCTAAAAGGAATTAGAACGAGGCTCCCCGATTAATAATTCGAGTCACTTTCACCACTCGCGTATCCAAGCTTATAGTACCTGATATTTTAAAACAGTTACACGTCGACCAGGTTCCACCTTGTTTTACTTCGGTGACCTTATGGGAACCGGTGTCAAAACTTAAAAGAGAAAAATTGTAATAATCAACGTTTTAGTTTTCAGGTGGAATTTCAATTAAATCTTTGATCAGTGAATCACTTTTTGGGACCGTAAGCTTTGTAATTAAGTCAGTCAGTTGAGTGTCATGCGTGATACACGCTTGGGCGATCATGTCTCGAACAAATGACTGACTGGGCAGAAGATTATCCAGCAGTAGGTTGCCATTGCTTTCTGTGGTAGACTAGTTGCCAGCCATAATCTCTCCTATTATGTAACCCATTACTTTGGGGGTGAGACAGATTAATACCTTTTACATGGGTATTTGTGTGTAAGTGAATACAAGGAAATTATATTGAATTCGAACTCGCCTCCCGGATTTGTCATTTCGAGACGATATCCACTGCACCACAATTGGCTTAGCCTAAATACGAGTCACCCACTGAGGATAAAACTCTCATTGCAGCAGCCTATATAAATAATTCTCAAATTCCTATATAAGGCTTCTTTTGATAGCGTCCTAAATGGAAATCACTTCCACACACACACACACACACACACACACACACACACACACACACACACACACACACACACACACACACACACACACACACACAAATACAGATATTTGGTCTAACATTATCGTCCAACGTACAACTAGAGAGAAAAGAGTTTATTCACAAACACTCACATATATTATTATTTACCGTTCAAAATATTTCAAAATGGACACATCATATAAACACCAGTTGTGAGATTCAGGATTATGAAATGACTCGGTATCAAGAACATTAGAAAAACCTTAACTACATAGGTACTTATTATCCGAAGCTGTTTCATTATTCTCATTATCTAACTTAAGTGGATTTCATTTCATGATGATTTAGCAAGTACAGAGATTACCAAATTAGTTTAAACCCAAGAACCCAGGAGTTTCATTGATTAGTAAACTAAACCACAGACTATATTTAACGTAATGTGTTTGAGATTTGTTAGGTAACCCAGAGTTTTCACTACGTATGTGTCGAATATGTTTTCCAAATGTTACGAAGTTAAAAAACAGAAACAAATTATACTAAAAAAGAGTGTTAAAATTTAAGCAATATCAGTCTTTCTAGATGGCAATGAACAGAAAAGATTAGATAATTAAAACCGATTTTACTGGAAAATGCATAAAATGAATATGTATGTTATAATGAAGCTTTCAGGCAAGTTGAAACAAAAGTACTAATTATAACTTAAATCAGAAAGAGATAATTTTTTATAATCATGTCGCCCCAAGCAAAGGTGTTTTACTGGCACTGTTTTCACGGGGTTACATAGGAGGAAAGTTATGAGAAAGAGAAACAGGTTATGGGAGTGTCGGGAAGTGGGTAAGAGAAGGAAGAGTATACTGATGAGAGTGGAGTAGACGGAGAAAGGAGCATGAGAGAGAGGATGCAGGTTAGTGAGATAGGAGATGACTATTGACTTTTCATTTAAACTCTTGGAGATTGTAGCTGTCGGGGAAGTAATTAAACGAAAGGGAATTCCACAGGTGGAAAGTGCGAGAAAAGAAACTGGAGGAGTAGAATTTGCGTTTACATTTTATTGGTTTCATAGTTAATAGGTGGGATCTATTTGCAAATCTTGTGGTTCGAGTAAATTCAGATATAGGGGGCACCAATGAGCTAAGTTCATCGGAGCAGATGACGTGAAAGTATTTGTAGAAGAAGACACAGAGAAGCCACATTGCGCCGGTGAGAAAGTTTCTTGAATATTTTCGGACACATAATGAGGAAAGAAGGCTTGGAGAATTCGACATTCACAAATAACTGGGCAGTGGAAAACAAAGCGTAACCCACGTAAAAACATGTATAAATAGACGTAAGAGTTGAACTGGTATCAACGGGAAAAAACAAAACTTGCTAAGAGTTAGAATGGATAAGAAATTGTGGAAAGCCATGATCGCCCTCTTCCTGAAGGAACACGGATCTTACAGTAAGAATACGAGGAAGACATTAAAAAGTGCACGCTCTATATTATAATAAAGCGATTAACAACAGGTTTATAGGTAGATATTTTTAATGTGCTTTCCCATATCATAGGCGATTCAGTGAACTCCAACAAGTTTGAAACAATGTCATACTATTCTAATAAGGTTTCTCGAATATTTAGGCGAGTAGATACAAAAAGTATACTGTTTATCAGTGTAAACAGAACATTTAGTTAAATATGTGCATCCATATAATATAACGCTTAAAAAACATGATTCGATAGTTTATAGTCTATATCTAAAAGAAATTAACCCCCCGGCAAATCATACACTATTTAAGAAAAAACATTCACATAGCCCAAAAAAATCACTCACAAAATAGATATAACCTTACACCAACGTTCATACAAATGTGAAAAAGCGAAAGACCAAAAAAAAAAAAAAAACCCTGAAGAGTGAAATCATAACAATAATACTTTCACGAAATTTTGAATCAGCATGACTGTAGCAACATGTTCAGCCAAGGGAAAATCTTTTCCACATAATATATATATATATATATATATATATATATATATATATATATGTGTGTGTGTGTGTGTGTGTGTGTGTGTGTGTGTGTGTGTGTGTAGATCAAAATAAATAATATATCTTTAAATGCATAATTAAAACAAAACACTCCTATAGATATTTGTTTATTTGTCTTGTGATATTCCTAGCTAAGTTTCTCAATTTCCACTTGTTGCTTATAAAAAATATATAAAAATAAACCCACTTCAAGGCAAACAAAATAAATCTTGTTAAAAAACGAAATCCACGATTAAGATAACAGAAATAAAGCACAGAAGCACACAAAAGCAAGCGAAAATATTTTAGTTGGATAACGTCGACCTCCATATGTTCAAAAGTGTGTATATGCTTAAAAAACCTCTTCGCAAAATGCTTATTAATAAAAAAAAACTATCAATGTTAATATTTTCAATTTACCTCGAGTAAAATTATTAGCATGATGGAATATTTTTAGTTGCGAAAATAAAATATATGGAAAATTAACACAAGCACTACAAATACGATCAAACATTATATTTTTCCTGTTATGAAAATGATTAAGTATTAAAACTCCTATAAAACTTACACTTGTACAATTGTAAAGATGCAACAGTTGTATATATTATCAGACAACATAATAATACTCTATGTTATTTATTGAATATTAAAACATGGGTCATAAGTATAAATTACCTTAATCACAGTGTATGTTTTTGTTTATGTTTGAATTCTAGATGCTCATTGTCATGTTTAGTAGAAACGTTATTTTTACATGAAAGTGTAAAAATATTTCGGTTACATATTTTAAATATGCGTCTTTATTATATAATAGAACGAATATATTTAATCAAATCTTCAGAAGACAACCAATAAAGTAGAACAGTTAATGTTGTACTGTTTGGCAATAACCTGGATTTGTAAGCGGCGAATCAAAAGCTGTAGAAATTAATGAGGAATGAAAACCTCTAATTAAAATAGGCTGCATAAGAATTGAGTTGATGCAAAAACTAGAAAATAATCGACACCTGATTCATTAGCGCGCAAGAAATTTGTAGTAGCAGAAGTTGTCGTGAATGATTTTTAAAACTTGCCGCAAAAAATTATTTCAATTTAACTTTTCAAATATTACAGATTTAAAATTCACTTTTTAAGCAATCTCTATACGTTAATCGATATGTATCTATTTGAACAAGATTCTGCTCTAGCGACAAAATTCATATATATATATATATATATATATATATATATATATATATAAGAAAAATTCGACACATAATCTAAAGTGCTTATTAATTATGAATTATTTCGACGAATATGTTCATCTCTTAACTCCACGATTTTTTCCTTGTTCAGCTTATTAATTATGAATTATTTCGACGAATATGTTCATCTCTTAACTCCACGATATTTTCCTTGTTCATCTCTTAACTCCACGATTTTTTCATTGATTTTGCGAGGAAAAATCCTCGCAAAATCAATGAAAAAATTTTGAAGAAAGCAAAATGCAAGGAATATAACACAGAAGGGTCAGAACGTTAAGGGGTGAGAGAATTCCTTGGACAGAATTAGTGACCATAAAGAATGTACCCACAACCACCCCCATACACACGTATACGTACAATACGTACACAAACACACGCATATATATATATATATATATATATATATATATATATATATATATATTGTAATAGTTGTTACAATAGTTTATAAATTCATAGTAAAATGAAAAATGATTTTTCATTTCAACTTTTTCACCCGATGAGAAGCGCGCAAAACAGCTTCGAAACGCGAAGATTTTTGGGTAGTGATACTATGAATTTATAAACCATTCTAACAACTATTACAACATAACGGTCTAGGTTGCATCGAACACTCTTTATAAAAGTACATGCATTAACAGCAGGTAAAAAAAACCTACGAGTTCCACAACTTTGTTACAATATATATATATATATATATATATATATATATATATATATATATAATCGAATATCTTATGGATATATAAACTCTCGTATTTCCACACCCAATTACGCATCTATGAAGACCAGATATACAGGCGTATAAACAGAGATAATATATATATATATATATATTATGTCTGATTCAATAATGAATTAGAGCACTCTAGCTATTGGGCATGTATAATGATAATATATGCGCTGAAATGTCTGCCTTCTTCTACTGGACGCCGATAGCGCAGGACTCGAATCGCCGACTGACGCCAATTCGGTCGGGTTTCAATCCTGGGTTAAAATCAATCGGAGTCTAACCGTACTGATGAGCTGTGATACAGCGGAACAGATCTGTCTGCGGATGACTATAGTATATATATATATATATATATATATATATATATATATATATACCAGAAAGCAGTGATATTTTCTTATTAGAAGTTCGAATTTGGAAAAAACCTCGGGAATACATTCGGATCTTTAATTGCTGAAAACTAGATAAGTAGTCTATATTGTGCCGTAAATTTTACTACGGATTTATTTACCATTATATATAGTGCCCGGACTAAGCATTATTTAAAGACGTCGAAAACGGTTAAAGTCTTGTCTAGACAGCTCTCCCTTTGTAAACACAGAAAGAGTTTGCTTGGAGTGAACGTTATTTGTATTTAAATTGACTATCGTCTTCATTAATTTTTAAAAAATTTTTATTTAAATTTACAACAAAAATCTTTCATTTTAGCTTTGTAGAATAAGAACAAACTAGTCGACTATGTTTTTATTTTTCTCTTCCGCCTTTTGCATTTGTTTGTCCTTTTATTATGGATAATAAATTTGTACATAGTAATATTTTGTACGTCATGAAAAAACATATGAACATATATATAGTCATCCGCAGACAGATCTATTTCGCTGTATCACAGCTCATCAGTACGCTTACACTCCAATTGCTTTTAACCAGGATTGAAACCTGCAGAGGGGGCTACGAAGTCCCTCAAACAAATACTAAAAAGAACAATGCACTACAAATAAAGTAAAATAAACTTTTGTTTATGTTCGTAAAAAAATAAAAGAATTATTTTTTTGTACAAAAATAAAATTGCCGGTAAACCTGTAAAAAAAGGAAGAAAGAAAGGAATTAGGAATGTGAAAGGGAAAGAAAGATAGTACGATGTGTAGCGAGCAAGATGAGAGAAAGAGAGGGTGAAGGAATGTTCACTGATACGTGATACTGCCTGGTGTGTGAACTGCTGAATTCTCTGGGTGTGTCTGCTACGAGCTGTCCGTGTGCCCTTTGGGTGTCAGCTAGTTGCTGGTCTGTTGAGAGTTTCTACCTTCCTTTTTTCTGAATGGTGAGGCTTCTGGGAGATCAAGAAATGTGTTTCTTATGTCGAGCCCTGATTGATCAAAAAATCATATTTTTGAACACGTGGTGCGCTTTCCAGTACGTTCGAGCTTTTGGGTGCGCCGTCCTTGTTTTTGAACTCACATGATAAAGGGTGAATTTCCGCACGATTGCATTTTTTGAGATACACTTGGTGTGAATTAATTTTTATTGTGTGTGTGTGTGTGTGTGTGTGTGTGTGTGTGTGTGTGTGTGTGTGTGTGTGTGTGTGTGTGGAAAATAAAATAAGAAACTGCACAATACTCCCCCCAGATTGGAAAATATATGAAAGAGGCATATGTTTTTCAATATGTGATATATTCTTTAAAATGTTTCGGCCAGTGGACTTTTCTACCGGTTTTTCTTGTAGGTGTGATGTCAGTATTTTGTTTTTCAGCTTCCTCATTTTCTGTGTGAATATGTTTTTGTGGAGGTATTGTATGAGGTTGTTCCTCGATGTACGCTGGTTTAATGCGATCAAGAGCGATATTTCTTTTCTTTCCTCATGAGAGTAAAATATTTTTCATGCCTGTCCAGAAATTGATATGGTCCTGAATAACTTGGACAGAGTGGTTTTTTAACCGCGTCATTTCTGATAAATATATATTTGCAAGTGTGAAGATCCTTTGGGATGTAGGTTTGTTTCTCTGCTGTCCTGGTGTGTTCAAAGTTGAGAAGAGACATTTTATGTTTTAATTCTGTTACAAACGTTGTTGTAGGTGAAATGTCTGTCTTGCGATTAAAATACAGTTAGGGTTAATGCTGATTCAAAAACTACCTCTGCAGGTGTGCTTTGCAAATCTTCTTTCACCGTGTTTCCTATCGCTAAAAGGATTAGTGGTAAATTGTCTGTCCAGTCCGCATTATTTAAATTAATAGCTAGAGAAGCTTTTAACTGTCTGTGGAATCTTTCAACCATCCCGTTTGCACAAGGGTGATAGGCAGTTGTTTTGACGTGATTCGTTCCTAACAATTGGTTAAATTCAGCAAAAAGTGTGGATTAGAACTGTGAACTGTTGTGATTACTGAAGGTACTCCAAAAATTGCTATCCAGTCCTGCAGTATAACTCAGGCTATTGTTGCGGCTGAAGTGCCTTTGACTGCTATGGCTGTAGGCCATCTGCTAAATCTGTCAACTATAGTAAGAATATGTGTATGTCCTTTTGAGGTGGGTAAAGGTCCTACTAAGCGGACATGAATGTTGGTGAATCTAGCATCAGGTGCGCTAAAAGTGCCAAGTGCTGATTTCGTGTGTCTGTGGGTTTTGTTCTCTTGGCAAGGTATACAAGTGTTAGTCCAATTGCGAATGTCCGTGTTCATATTGGGCCAAACAAAGCGTTCTGCTATTAATTTTACAGTGGCTCTTTGTCCTGGATGAGATAAATTGTGAAAATGTTGAAAAACTTGTCGTCTGATGTTCGGTGTTATATATGGACGTGGATGTGTTTGTGATGCATCACAAAAAAATTTTGTTCTACCAAATGGTATGGGCATTTCTTTTAGTTGTAAGGATGCTTTTTGTTGTACAACTGGAAGTGTTTCATCTGTTTTCTGCTCTTGTGCGATTAATTCCATATTAAAGAACTGGAATTTAAAGATGCTATTGTATATCGAGATAATGCGTCTGCTATAATGTTCTCTTGTCCCTTAATATATCGGATGTCTGTGGAGAACTGGTCGATATAATCGAGATATCTGATTTCTCATGGACCATATTTATCTACCTGTGTATGTTATGCATATGTTAATGATTTGTGATTTGTATAAATACAAAAATTCCTTCATTCCAGCAAGTGTTTAAAATGTTTAATTGTAAGGTATATTGCTAGAAGCTCCCTTGAACAGGTGCTGTATTTTGTCTGTATCTTGCTCAGCTTAGCAGAAAAAAAATGATATAGGAGTAATTGTGTTGTTAGCAAGTTGGGGTATGACTGCTTCTACAGCTATTTCATATGCATCTGTTGTAAGCGTGAGTTTTGTGTCCTCACTGTCCGTTACGTAGTTTAGTTTTGTAAAGTTGGTCAAAACAGTTTTAACTTGTTTGAAGGCTTCTAAGGTAGGCCCTTCTAACTTTAATTGTTGGTTCTTTGTTTTGTTTTTTAACAAATCTGTTAAAGGTGCAAGTAATGTAGAACAGTTAGGTAAAATCGTTTGTAGTAGTTAATTACACCTATGAATCTGCGTACTTGTCTGACTGATGTTGGTTGTGGGTAATTTGAAATTGCACTTACTTTCTCGGGTAGTGGAGATATTCCGTCCTTGTCAATTAAGTGTCCGAGGAAATTAACCTTTGGTTGGCTGAAAATGCATTTCCTTGTATTTATTTTCAGACCGTAATGTGATAATCTTTCAAAGGTTTGCTCTAAGTGCGGTCTGAGCTTGTCGCGGTTTCTGCTGACGATTAAAACGTCATACACATATGCAAATATAAATGGCAGACCTCTAATAACCTCATCTATTAACCTTTGGAAGGTTTGATAGGTGTTCCTAAGCCCAAAAGGCATCCCTACGAACTCGTATAGGCCAAATGATGTGGTCAGTGCAGTTTTATGAATGTCTTGTTCTGCCACTGGAACTTGGTAGTACACCTTTATGAGATCCAATTTGGAAAATAAGGTGGCGCCTTGCAGACCGATGGCGAAATCGTAGATATGTAGAATAGAGTATCTATCCGGGACCGTTTAAGCATTTAATCTTCTAAAATAGCCACAAGGACGCCATGTTGTAGCGTCGGAATTTTGCACCATGTGTAGCGGTGAAGACCAAGCACTTTTCGAGGGTCGGATGATCCCTTGATGTAATAAATGTTGAAACTCGTTTTACGCAATCTTATATTTGTCCGGTTTCCATTGTCTGGGAGTGACATAGACAGGTTGTCGAGTTGTCTTGATGTAGTGCTTGGCATTATGTTTTATGGTGTCTGTGTTTTTATATGGCTGGGAGAGTTGTGGATATTTTTGTAGTAGCTGACGGATGTACTGGTCCTCGGGTAAGGCAGAGCTGATTCCAGTAGATTGGTATTTCGAGGTGAAATCTTGGTTTGATTATTCACAAATGTGCGATGAGTCATGTCGACAGACAGGTTGAATCTGGTTAAAAAATCTGCCCACAATATAGGCGTTGTTACACTGGCTATGGTAAAATTCCAGAAAAAATTCCGTCGCATGCCGAGATTGATATTAATTGATTTTTCTCCGTAAGTTGATAATTTGCTACCGTTAGCTGCTTGAAGATGATAAGACTGTGGCATAGTCCCCTGATTTTGTGTTGGTGGTATCACGCTTATTTCAGTGTGTGTGTGTGTGTGTGTTCTGCGAGCTTCGGGGAGATCAAGAAATGTGTTTCTTATGTCGAGCCCTGTTTGGTCAAAAATCATATTTTTGAACACGTGGTGTGCTTTCCAGTACGTCCGAGCTTTTGGGTGCGCCGTCCTTGTTTTTGACCCCACAGGGTATGGTAAAGGGGTGAATTCACGCACAATTGTATTTTTTTTAGATACACGTGGTGTGAATTCATTTTTATTGTGTGTGTGTGTGTATGTGTGTGTGTGTGTGTGTGTGTGGAAAATAAAATAAGAAACAGCACAAACCCGACTACCTCTGGACTATCATTATACACGCCCAACAGCCAGAGTACTCTAATTCATTACTGAATGAGCGATATATATGTGTGTGGGGGTGTTTGTGTTTGTGTGTGTGTGTGTGTGTGTGTGTGTGTGTGTGTGTGTAATGAGGTCTATCAAAACCAATCAGGCCATGTGCAATAAAATAAATCTCAATTCGGCATTTAATATATTTAAAGAAGTTGATTATAATGCCACATTTAATAAAGCATTCCTGGAAATATTTTTGAAGTAACAAACAGCTGGTTCGTTAAATTTTCTTGAAATTTTTGAAAGTACTAAAATGTTGTTTCTTTTAATGGAATTTTATTTTTGAAGAGTTAAAAACTCAATGTGTTGAATATGGTCAGAACTGTGGACTATTGCACATGGCCAAAAAATTTGCACAAGCCATGGCAATTGCTGAAATATCCGTAGAGCATTGATATCTATTTATATACATATATAGTAGCTAGTTTTAAGAGTATTTCTCTTGATGATTTTGTGTAGCGGACTGTTGGTGTTGAACTGCTTGTTTACTAGTTTAAAAAAATATATTCTTATATTAATATTAGATTCTCAACAGAATGGAAACCATATTCCCTTTCTCTACGCCTATTTTTAGCACTAATTTTTAGCACCTCTTATTTTCATTACCTTTTCTGATCCCATCATTTGAGTAGCAGTTCATCATGCATCTAAATTTTATTTTTCTAAACCTCAAATTAATTCCCCTAACAAATTCTTTAATACTTAATACATCCTGGTTCTCAATGTTTTAATTCTTATAGCCTCTTTCACTAAAACCTCAAAGTTTCCCTACCCAGTTCATGATTTTTTACTTATTTCTTCATGTATAAAAAATGTGTAACCATGTGCGGGTGTATAGGCAGAAATGTATATGTACTTAAATCTATGTTTCTATATATCTGATTATATGTTTATATGTTTAAGCGGACAGCGGGGTATGTACGTAGGTACGTGTGCACTTATGTGGATATATATATATATATAACTATTTCTAATTTTGCTCATCTTTTAAGCTTTATATACTATTTTACGCCTATATGTATTAATTTTTCATTTTTTTAAATCTTTAATATTAATTTTAATTATCATTCCTAATTTAAATAATAATTAAAAAATTTCAAATTCCGTAGTGAAAGATTTTCTCCTCTTAGTAACTATAACCTTATATGTTTCGTTGTTTCTATATATGTATGGATATGTGTATGTGGGTGGGGGTATTTCTTATGAGTGTATGCATGTGTGAGTAGAGATGTATGTATGTATGTATGTATGTCTGAGTGTGTTATATATATATGGGTATGTGCATAAATATATATATATATATATATATATATATATATATATATATATAAATGCGTGTGTATGTGTCTACATGTGGATATGTGTGTGTGTAAGGATATATGCTTACGTATGTGTTTTTAGTATAATATATGATACATTGTTATATTTTTATATCTTTTATGATTAAATTTTAAATTTACTTGTATATATTTATTTACTTCAATTTAAATTTATTCTATTTTACTACTTGCATATGTAAATATTTATTTATGTTTGTCTAATGTGTATATATATATATATATATATATATATATATATGTGTGTGTGTGTGTGTGTGTGTGTGTGTGTGTGTGTGATTTTATATATCTTATCAAAAGAGAGAGTGCCTGAATTCCAAATTGTTAGCTAAAACTCCCCGAAATTTTGCGTCTAAATTAATGTTTCGGATGAGCTCATGTGCGGTTCACCTTTAAATGGAAAGTGGCTCTGACTGTCGCCAATCGTAGGCATTTGCAGGGTTTTGTACCAGGCCTAAACGTAATTTTCCAGTGTGAGAAAGCAAGATTACTTCGCAAAAAATGTTCATACAACGCATGTAATTATCGAATATATATATATATATATATATATATATATATATATATATATCACAATTAAATTTTAAAAAATCAGTTAGTTAAATTTCAAAAAATCAAAGACGAACACTTATGAAGAATTGAAGCACATCAACGAAAGTAGAAAATTACTATGGTTCAATTTACAAAGAGTTGTATGCACAAACATGGAAAAGGCTTGGAAATATAATTTATATTTGCAGACATAAATTCTAGAAGTGGGGGATGGCATTTGTGCCTTTGTCATATCGGAACACTATAAGTGTAGTAAAGGTTCCATTAATATTTGGTCGCTGCTGTTGTTACTTCACTTAAGAGAAACATTTCCGGATCGAATTTCCTGCGTGGCTACAAGAAAACATCCTGAGTGGACAGTAGTTAGCCAGTAAGAGTCCCGGATTAGTGATCGTTTATATTTCAATATTGATCTTTCAATAGTAAATATTTGGCTCTTTTTATATCGCTTTCGAAATTCTATACATTCCCGAGACGAAGGACTTATTTCCTTTGAAAATTTGTAGTTTCTTTATGGACAAAAAGTTTAGTTCACCTTTTAGTATTTCAAGTTCAAAAGGCTACCTGATCATAATTACTACAATGTTATCACTTAACGGTGTGTAAATAACCTTCTTTCACAAATAACACACGTATATTTGAATAGTTGTGATCATAAAACTATATATAATAATTTGCACTCAGTTTTTTTTTTTGAATTCTCAAATGATGTAGTCTGGTGTTAGATATCAGGATCTGATGTGAGATGGAAAAATTATTTGTCGATGATAACTCTTGTGAGTTATGTTTCAGGCTATGGGTGTCTAATGTTCTATAAACTTGTTTAATACCAGCAAAACATATTTGTCATCTTTTCTAAAAAATTTTAGTGACACTAAATTAAATAACTCCAATAATTCGAAAAACACCCAACCAAAAATAGCGTCAGTCAGTTAAATGCCATACGTGATACACGCTTGGGCGATCATGTCTCGAAAGTGACATGACTGACTGGACAGAAGATTATCCCGCAGTAGGTTGTCATTGCTTTCTGCGGTAGACTGGTTGCCAACCAAGGCTATAGAACCCAATCTGTCCTGTTATTTAATCCATAACTGGAAGGAAATAGACGGATTAATACCTTTCCCAAGGGTATTTGCGCATAAGTAAATGCAATGAATTCGAACTCTGCTCCCAGATTTCTCATTCCGAGTCGATATCTAATGCACCACAATGCGCATCCGCAAAACATAGCGTAGTAAGAATAAAAAAAGTCTCCAAACTTAACAAAAATGAACGTTTACTAATCAAAATGTTATTATAATTAATAAGAGGAATGATTAAAGTCAGTTTTTAAAAACTTTTTAATTCCTTCAAACATGTTCGAAATTTTTTCAGCATATCTCCTTTTGGTCTGAGTAAGCGGGTAACGAAAACGTTACGAGAGTTTACAATGGAAAATGTAATATCATAACACTCTCTTTTTTCCGCTGAGAAACACATTAATTTGGAAATTCTGACAAAAATCAAATAATTCTCGGATTTTAATGAAACTTTTAGTGCTCATTCTCAAATGAATGAAATTAAAGAGCGTGTTATTTTTTTACATTTGTTACCACCCTCCACATAAATCTATAAAATTTTAATAAATCTTACTTTGTTTCGGTAAAAAGTGTTATTAGTTAAACGGAGGACTCCTTGGCAAATATATATATATTTTTTTAATTCAGCCTCTGTATCCTAAAATCTGCCCCAAATAGTAAAATATAACTGCAAGAAAACTCTGATATCATTTAATCTGATGAGCTTTATTTGCTTTAATAAATGATAAATAATAAAGAAATTATAGTCTGAAGAAAAAAATTTCAATTGCTAATGAAATTTTAAAAGAAGTTTTTTTTTAATTATAAAATTTATAAATTTAAAAAATATTTTTAAATATTTCAAAGATTGTTTGCGGTTAGGTTTTCAATTAAATAATTGAAGATTGTATTGCTTATCGGAAATTAAAAACTTTAATACAAACCGTTTGGCCTTCATATTTTTTAAATAATGTAATCTTTTATGTGTGTGTTTAATTTTTTTTGTATGTAAATTCATATGTACAAATTAAAAGGTCGGAGTTTCCTCCCCTTAACGTAAAAATTTGAACAATATTGTCACGTGTGAACATCAACATTTTTATCTTATCTTTAATCAACAACCTTTCAAAACGTTTTGATATACGGCGGACAGGTCAGAAAGTTAAAGTCTGTGATTAAGAAATAGTTTTATCTTAAATTTCCCGATATAATTAAGTAATACTTGTGTAAATCAGATTAATTTAACATAAAATTTGGTAATTTTTAAAAAATAAAGTCACAGATGTACATTTTATTTTTGCAATATTTTAAAACAGAGAATTAACTTTTGTTTACAAATGTGTCGATCGCTTAAGAATGGCCGAACTATTGAAAGATTTAAAATAATTGAAAAATTTTAAATTCTAATCAAAATCATTTCTGTTTGAATTACGCCATATCGGAAATAGAAAACTTAATCAATTAGCTTTCAATTTAAACTAAAATAAAGGTTTCAAGAATTTTCTTATTTAGAAAAGAATTCAATTTAAAATTTAGATATCGAAAATGACTAGACATACCTAAACTAAATGTTGCCAAAAATCTCTTAGTTTGACAGGGTTCTTTATAGGAACTACATCATTCGTATTTATTTCATTAAAAATCGTTTGTTTCTGAGCGATCATTAAAGGTTTCTTAGAAACCAATCAAGTGTTCTTCATACCATATTTTCTTGAAATTGTTGAAGATATATTCCTGATTCTTAAGCGTATTAATGAGTAGACATTGGGTTGCGGGTTTTGACTTATATATTCGACAAGAAAAATGTTAGTTCTTGATATTGTATGAAGCAATTATGTGCTATGAGAAGCATTTCACTTTCGGAAGAACATTAACATTTTAATGGCCATGACATTACAGTTCTTTGCATGTCAGATGTTAATGTTAAATGGTAAAAATATGTTATCCCAGATTTTCCGGTAAGTTTAAAAATTCACGATTTCTATACTCTAATTGATCTTTCCAGTGTGAGGTTTATTCATTAAAATAGGTAAGTTAGTTTATAATCATATTGTGGTGTACGAGCAATGCTAACATGAACACGTAATATGCTCTCAGAGTCTAGGAGTACGTTCAGATTTTTATCAATGAACTAAATTATACATCGTTAATGGGTTCCAGTTAATATGTTTCCTAGTGAACACCTGTTGCTGCATGGTTTTAAGTAAATATGGCTTTGCTGCATTTTTACGGTCAGATTAGTAATCAAGACTTTTTGTTGATAAAATTGCACACAAACGTCTTTGCACTTAAGAACATTCAAAAATCAGATAATCTTTCAAAAGGTAGTGCAGGTTCTATTTTTGGTTCAATGCCCGTATTATGTATAAAACTGGACAATAATAGATTTTATTTTCAACTTTAATTTGTGAAGATTCTAAACTGGCCATGACACTGTGTTTTCTCTTAATCATTTTGTTCTCCGTGTCCAATATTCTAGATGGTGGCGATTTTTGTTGTGTAGAAATACTTATGTCTAGTAAAAAAAGTATGGTTTTCCTTAATTGGGACATCCATGTAACAAAATTCCAGTGCATGATCTTTATATGTATGTTTCCTAATTTGCTGTATGTTATTAATTGATTTTTGGTATAAAATCTTTTTGTTTTTATTTCCTCTGATAGAAAGAGAAAACAACTTGGGCAACTACACACTTACACATTTTTCTGAATTTTTAAAAAATAATTTTGTAAGAGTGTTCGAATAGCATTGATTGCTATGTCTAATGCAGGCAACTTAAGAATAGGCACAGCTTTGGATTTCATGGGAGATACTATAGCTTTAGCAAACACAATATATGACTTAAAATTTTGACACCGTACACAAGAAAAATGTTTGCATGTGGAGATATATCGCGAAAAATCAATTTTAATGGGCGGTTATCATCTACAGTATGCATAGTGAATGAAAGGTCAAGTAAATCTTTAAGGTAATCTGCCAAATTAGGTCAAATTACCTTTGCGCTTGCAGGTACTTTATCATATCAGTTTACCTTTTGTGATCATAAAACACGCAGTAATGTTTAGCCTGACTTTGACAGTGGCACCATGATATAGTGAACCAGGAAGCATCCTTTGCCGTTCACAGTTCGGTTAACTGTCACATAGGAATTATGCAACGTATCTTCGGTAGTGTTGTATTTGCCCCCTAAGTCTTTTTAAGGTCACAGCTATGTTGTGCTATGCTCATTTTCAATCATAAGTTTATTAGAGCATTTTAATTTGAATTACTTTATCTTTGTTCAAAGATTTCCCAAACTAATCTTTGCAAAGAATCGCTGTATAAACTATGGTCTTTTAAGAACTATTATCTTTTCACAGCTTGTAAATGTAAAAACTATTTAGAACGTTTTCGTGCAAATGTTATCAGGACATTTACTGACATGATATTGAGTATATAATTAAGTATGATTTGACTGGCATTGATGCTAAAGTTTTATATTATTTATCGGAAGCAAAGAAGATAACTTTCCTCTTTTAAGAAAGATAAAAATCTGTACTTTTCCTTTTTTTTTTTTTAATAATTTCCCCCCAAAGCAAAGCGGGACCGCTCACAGTGCGTTGGTGGATACGGTGAGAGAAAAGACTGATTATAGGGGTAAGGAAAAAAGGATCAAGTTTAATTACATTTAAGAAGATAGAAGATGGATTCCGACATTGAATTTAAATTTCTGGATATTTCAGCTACCAGGGAAGCAAACATACAGAAGGAAAGTGTGAGTAAAGAAAATGTTTGAGTTGAAGTGACGGTTATATACAACTATTTTAATGGTACAAACTTATGATCTAGTTGTCATCTTAGTAGAACCCTTGAGTTTACGTGAATGGGGTATCAGGGGAAAAAAGTTCATTAGAGCAGTTGTCAGAA
Organism: Ascarosepion bandense; assembly: GCA_037127315.1. NCBI lineage: Eukaryota > Metazoa > Mollusca > Cephalopoda > Sepiida > Sepiidae > Ascarosepion > Ascarosepion bandense. The sequence continues at coordinate 623,462 of JBBBDQ010028926.1, read as the reverse complement.
AAATATTTGTAAAAAAAGATGTAGGGAAGTCAAGTCACGCAGGTCGGCGATAATGAGACTGAAGCCGAGATGCCAAGTCAGGACTGATTTTTTTGCAGATCGTTCTTAGGATTTTACCAAGAACCCCGAAAAGGATAACAGGAGCAGCCCACCAAATATAACAGTATTCAATGTACGGGCGAATGTTAGATTTTTAATTGTGTAAAATGGATTCTAAAGAGAAAATCTTTCTGGCCCAACACAGAGACCCTAAATTTCTATCACTAGATACAGGTATAGATCAAATGTATTTCTTCCACTTCAGTTCGGTTGAGCAATGGAGGATAAGGAGATGCAGCTTGATGCTCTTGCATATGCCAACCTGATGGCTGCAGTAAAGTTTCTCCATAGTTGTTAACGGGGAGCAGATTTGTTTTGCTGCCAACTTATTTCCCCAGTTAACCACTGATTAGATGATCGTTTTATTAGCAGCAGCCATGTTTGAGCATGAATATCAAGATGGCTGCTAGAATATCTCTAAAAGGGATGAATCTGTTTGTGGCGAATATTGAGAAAAGAAATTCTAATATATCATATCTAAATCTAAACATATTTATAGATGGAACTTTGTCTTTGTGTGTGTGCGCGTGTGCCTGTGTGTGTGTATCCGTTGCCTATAGACTCCAAAACGGCTGAACAGATTTTCTTGAATATTTACACAGTGGTACTATAAGCGTCTGCGAGTATTCTTAGCTAGGTTTTGTGTCGCGGTAAGCGGTAACCCCGATAAATATCGAAAATTGATAATCGAAAATATAGGGTTATAGAAGGAGTGGTCCGATTTTAATCAAATTTGATACACTCATAGTCAAAGACATAAGACACGGTATTCAGAAGTTTCAAGGTTGCAGTTCTTACAATAGTGTAGAAAATTGATTATATATATATATATATATATATATATATATATATATATATATATATATATATAAGGCAAGATATTTGTGTGTGTGTCTGTTTATCTGTCTGTATGTCCTTTATACAAATCCACAATATTTATCTGACTCTCACCAAACTTCACAAATATTCTTTAGGCTGAGTCTGAGCTCCAGGACCATTGATTAGTTTTAAAGCTTTCATTACAGCCGTGCAACGCCGGGCTATACTGCTAGTATAAAGATAACTTCAGGACATGCTGTGTCATTGAATTAACAACTCTCTTTTGCCTTAAACGAGCAGGTAAACAATGGTCATATTTTGTGGTATATGTTGATTCAATGTTAGGTCTATGAGGTATTCATATATATTTCGAGATGTCATTGGGTGTAACTTCCTAAAAATCGATAATACTTTCTGCTTTCTGTTGGTAGAAATATTTATTGTAAGCCCTGTTTTAAGTCTTTATGTTTTAAAAATGCTCACCGTTTCATAAAGTGCATTAAACGCCAAATAATAATTTGATGAAACAACACTTATTTTACCTTCATATTTAGGTCAATATGCATAAGAAACATATTTTTAATAACATAGATATTATTATTTTAGTCCTGTCATAATTTTTGATAAATTCATCTTCAAATGACTATGCTGACTTGACTAATTTTCGTTCTACAGAAAAATGTTCAAATATACACGTAAATAGTTGATTGTATATCATTTTAGGGTTCATAACAAAATCTACTTGCTGGTCTGTTGCAGATGCAAATTTGGACACTATGAGTATAGTAGTTTCTATGGGATCTGTTTTTTCTACATTAAATTTGTACAGGAGAGTTTTAAGTTTATGAAAATATGCTGACTATTTCCAAAATGAGAGATACCCCTTGAAACTTCCATGCCGTGCCTTGCATGTACATAAACAATTTATATGATTCATGATTTGGATAATATCCGCGACAATATGCATGGATGTTTTTCAGTGTCATCATCGGATAAGAATACTGGTTTATAATCAACTTTTGACAAGTTATTTCTAGCTTTTCCGAAATTGACAAATTTGAATTTGATGTCAAAATCTCCCTCTGTTAAATCAACCCCTGGAAGTTCCTGGATTGTATTAACTTTAATTTCCAGAAAAGTGAATGTAATTTTTTTAGTTGCCTCACATACAATTGTCTGTACGTCAAAATTCTCACTAGTATATATATTCTTACAGCATTTTAGATCTTGTATTACGTGCAAGGTTGAACCTCTGTGTCGAAAAAGCAGTTTACTTTTTTCCTTTATTCTTACCATCTGTGAGGGCTACTCCAGACAATATTAATGAGTAATCATGTGAGGTTATGTTAGCACACATATTCTCATGTAGAGTACACCCATTTTTTGGTTTTTGTTACACATGTGACTAATATGTCTTTGGATTATCACTTATTACATTTAAATGACATCTTATTCTATTATCACGAGCAAGATTCTGTTATTTTGAAGTTATTACCTTTAAGACACATCTTAAGTTATTTACATCTAATTTCTCTAGAAATGAATTTGGTGTAGCTTGGACGTCGGCTCATTAAATGCCAGTCTACACTGCAAAATTTACAGTAAACCTTATTTAAATGGTATCAAAGTTCTCACGCGATAGCGTTTAACTTCTCGTGATGTGTATTCATCTTTTTGACATTACGCAATTTAAAAAAATTCCTTACAGACGCACGGATACATTTAAATGATTTTTCTAGTTTATTTTATTTGTTTTTATAATATTTCCATAATTTTCAATAGTGTCTTTGATAAAGTGATAATGAGTTATTAATTTATGCACTGCTGTCATATATGGTCAGGCGTCATATATGGCCAGGCGTCATATATGGTCATATATGGTCATATATGGTCAGGCGTCCCTGCTGTTGATCTCAGTGTTTTCGACAATACAGTGTTTTGTCAATACACATCTCTTAAACACTTCACTCAAGTTCTTTCTACATCACCCTGTATATCTTGTTTTTTTGCCTTTCTCTCTACATTTGCAACTGTCTTCACACCTGTTTTCATCCTTCTTTTGTCCTTTGACTGACTGCCCCTGTAGCTGATTCGTCTTTCTCTTTACTCTCCTCCTATCTAAACTTTTACTCTTATGTAGCTCCCTGCGCATCAGTGAAAGTACCGCTTTGCTTGGGGTAAAACGATTAAAAATTCTTTATACGTAGGTTGCGTATCTACAAGGTAATTAACAAGTTTGAAACCAGGTGTATCTTGTTTTAAGAAATCTAAATTATATGGAAATTTCTACTCTTATGTAGTTCCCTGCGCATCAGTGGAAGTACCGCTTTGCTTGGGGTAAAACGATTAAAAATTCTTAATACGTAGGTTGCGTATCTACAAGGTAATTAACAAGTTTGAAACCAGGTGTATCTTGTTTTAAGAAATCTAAATTATATGGAAATTTCTACTCTTATGTAGTTCCCTGCGCATCAGTGGAAGTACCGCTTTGCTTGGGGTAAAACGATTAAAAATTCTTTATACGTAGGTTGCGTATCTACAAGGTAATTAACAAGTTTGAAACCAGGTGTATCTTGTTTTAAGAAATCTAAATTATATGGAAATTTCATTCTGGCAGATGGGTTCTTACTTCCGATAAATATTGCGTGATCGCCACCAATTCTTCATCGTATTTAGGAGTCTCATTAAAATGTTGTTCAACATTTCGTCTACAATTGATGGGTTGTCTAAAATCTCATCTGTTAACAAATCTATTGCTACTTGGAATTTTTTTCCTTCTCGTGTTAAATGGAAATCAGTTGGGATACATATCGTGTAAGTAGATTCTCGATATAATCAGTGGTTCATGATCATATAAATTTGACGAAATTGTAAAGAAAATCTTTGAATTTAAAATTTTCAGGGTTTTTTCCGCTAAATGTAGTACATTGAATTTTGGGAAGGAGACATAAGGCTATACTAATTACAGTGGTATTTATATTTCAGCTGTCATCAACTTTAGTAGTCTTCGTAGACCCTAAAATGACTCTTTTATCGAAATTCATTTATCTCCGATAGATATAACATTTGATACAACTGGTTTGTTACTAACACACATGTTTCTAAGTATATCTATTTTTTGTTATAAATTTCTACTATTTTATCATTTACTGGTAATATTCACTATTATTTTTCTAGAATGTTTGATGTTGGATTAATTTTCCTTTTATATCTTTCTGTACAAAGCTAAAAAGAATTTAACATTTTCTTAAAATGATACATTTCTCAGGCTGAATTTTTATTCACAAAGAAGTGACGTTATATTTTATGCATGCTTTTCAAAAAACAGTTTAGAAAAGCATTTTTCAGAAAACATTGTTGTTACCCAGAAGCACAACTATGTTTTACGTACGTTTTAAGAACAGTTCAAAGATGTTTCTTTAAGAACTTAAAAAAAAGTGTGTTAATATTGAAAATTAAATTTAGATATTTCTAGGTTTAAACAATTAATCCATTCTCTTATCAAGTTGTCCGAAGTCGTTCTATTTGTTAGATATAAATATTTCCCTCGGGTGCAGGTGAATCCCACAAAGTCAAAGACAGCCACACATTAGAATAAAACTGTTTAGAGCCAAATGCGGTGGATGAACAAATACGTAAAACTCTTGAAAGTATATATGCATATTTGTGGATTTACCAGCTAGAAGAATATCTAAATAACAAGTGAGATTTGCAAAATCGCGGCTTATGGACTCCATTCATGCCCAAAAGTACGGCTCCAATAATGTTTGGTCACTACGGTTGTTACATTGCAAAAGAGGAATATTTCTTGATCGGATTTGCCTCGTGTCCTCAACAAGGGATCCTAACTGGACAGCACTTATAGTAACACACTCGTATATATGTATAGGAGTGTGTTTGAGTATTATGTGTGTATAGGTTCCTCATTCACCAGATTATAACTCAGTCAGTTAACTGCCATGCGTGATACACGCTTTGGGCGATCATGTCTCGAAAGAAACATGACTGACTCTGTTAAAGATTATTCCGCAGTAGTTTGCCATTGTTTTCTGCGGTAGACTGGTTGCCAGACAAGGCTACAGAACCAAATCTGTCCTATAATTTAACCCATAACTGGAGGAAAGAGGCGGATTATTACCTTTCCCAAGGGTATTTGTGCATAAGTGAATGCAATGAATTCTACTGGAATTCGAACTCTGCTTCTCGATTTGTCTTCTCGAGTCTATATCCATTGCGCCACAACGCACATTCTATAGCTTATAACTAGTCTCCTATAATCGAATTTGCAGCGCATCAAATACAGCAATTTCACCTATCTACAAATCTGCTGAAGCTATCTGGGCAGATAAAATTAATGTTAGCTCAATAGTCATTCACATTTTTATATTATATAAATTCCCGGATCCACATAATAAAAGTAATATTGAAATAGGCATCCTTCCAGATACTATCATACGGACGCGGGTTTCCCTCAAGGCTCTATTGTATGTCCTCCGCTTTGTCTGATCATCATCAACGATCTCTTTGACGTAATGAAGTCCCAAGTAGGCATTTATGTTGATTCTTTCTCGGCAACTCTATCAGCTTATCTCAAGTGGAATGAATATATTGAATCCATAGCTAAATCCACTGCTAGGATGGTTAGTTCCCTGTGTTGGACCAGGAAGTTTTTCTCGCCTAAATCTATCTTGCACATATATAAATCTACCATCCGCCTGTGCATTGAATACTGTTGTTACATTTGGTTGCATGTCTATGCTATTCATCTCGGGCTTCTCAACAAAATCCAACGAAGAATTTGCAATTTAATTGATCCCGACCTTGTAGCCTAACTCCACTCACTTTCTCACCGATGTTATGTGGCTCCACTCTGTCTCTTCTATAATTACTTATACGGTTTCTGCTCCGATGAGATTAGCTTCATGGTGCCCTCTCTCGAGCTACTAGACTATTGACTAAGTCTTAGCCTTTTACAGTGAAACCAATATAATGTAATCGCATCATTTACTTTAATAGCTTCTTTTCTCGCACTTTCCGCCTGTGGAATTCCTTTCCTTATACTTGCTTCTCTGACAGTTACAATCTCAAAAATTTAAAAGCAAAGTCAATTGCTCTCGCTGATTTTCTTGACTCACATCCTTTTCCTGACAAACCTTGTATCATGTTCTTTCTTTCCACGCTTCTCTCTTCACGCCTTTATTCTCATCCTACTCTTACGTATTCTCTGACATCCCCGTAATTTGTACCTCTTTCTCATCACACATCTCTTCTGTAAGCTCCTGCAAGGCAGTAGCAGTTCGCTTTTGTTTTGGGTGAAATTATTATAACAAAAATTAAGCCTCTCCACTGTGCGTAATAAATACTCATTTTGTCTCGTGTCGACCGAAAGTGGTTGCCACGGATTATTCAGATGTTTCTGTCATCCGATGTTTAAATATTATTATGGAATAATCTACTTTTAAGAAACCGTGATTTCCATGAACGATCCCAAATTGTCAAAGGTGCAACCAGCAATCAACATAGCTTCATAGGTTTCAGCAGCACAACCAAAAACTATTAAGTGCAGGTAGATTAACGGTTATCTACACGAAAACTGAAATCGATGAGTTCGAAATCTGGTCTCGTCTGGTGAATTTTCATACACACAAGTATCTTAAGGAAATGCAGGAATTCATCTACTCCGTCTATCAGGTTAAAAATATCTTTATAGCCTTAGTTAGCGACAAGTTTAAGTAAACAAATCTTTGAGTTTAAAACCGTGGGGAAGTTAACTGTAAATCACTTCATTGTATTTTCCAAGAGCTCATAGCAATTCAGAGATAATGACAGAAATGACCGTTTGGATAGCTATGATAGACTATGTTCTGAAAGAATATGCCATATTACTGGACACATTATATTAACTACACTCTTCGAGGCCTCCTATGGCGGTAATTATAACATGGCTGTCATGTATATTGATATAAACTTCTACTCTCATGCAAATAACAGGAAATAGATTCAATCTAAAAATCTTGATTTTCTATATAATGCATTCATGACGACAGTGTACACATTTCCTCTAAATTTTAAGCTAGTTATTTGCATGTTCGGGGATTAAAAACCATTTTAATAAATGAGATCTGTTGTCAACGGCAATAAGATGGATCAATGGGGAAATAGGCTGTGCAAATTAAAACAGAATTTATATTAATCTTAATACTCGTACATTCTCTTCGGGGAATACTGACTCCATAGCAACGAACATGTTAATTGGCGGCCTAACTTTAAGGTCTCGAAGAAGCAGGCTGTTTTGTCTGAAATGACAATTAAAGAAAATTATTAGCTACTTCGGAATGAGACGTTTCAAATTTGCGTTAAGTTTTCTTTTTTCTGAACTGTGGATTTTCAGTCTATAATGTACACCACAAGGAAAGTCTATAATTCAATATGGCAGTGAATGCTGGCCAATATCATCGAAAATTAAGAAAAAAGTTGAAGCATTTGAAATGAGGTTCTACAGAAAGATGCTGCGATTATCATGGATCGAACATATGATCAATGATGAGGTTTTGGAAAGGATGGAAACTGAAAAAAAATGAATACTCAGCATCAGGAAGAGAGAGTTGAAGTTCCTGGAACATGCAATAAAGAAAGACGGTTTAGAGAACCTGATACTAACAGACCAGGTAGAGGGAAAAATACAGGGGAAAAGCAGCGGATAGCATATTTGGAGGACCTAATCAGGTGGATGATGGAACGAGGATTGCATGGTGTAACAGGAGAAAGCGTCCTAAGAGCCACCAGAACTAGGGAAACGTAGAACTCCATGATTGCCTACGTCCTGAAAGGATAGGGCACATAGAAGAAGAAGAAGAAGAAGAAGAAGAAGAAGAAGAAGAAGAAGAAAATGTACAGCGAAATAGCATATAAATGTTCAGTAACTTATACAGGGAAAATAAGGTTTAGACGTAAACAGTGTATGGATAAAAATTTGATCTATAATAGAGGAATGAGAGCAACAAACATATAATATCGTGTAGCATGTACATCATATGTACAGCTAGATTATTCAAGCATAATTAGAGTCATCAGGGTTTATTATAAGCGGATATAAACATAACGCTGTCCATGTAATATTACCTGAGTTGCCTATTAAAAAAAGAAACTAAAATCATGACATTTTGAATGGAGAATTATGTCCCACTCTACAATCATTTTACCACAGACGAAACGGCTCGCTATTTCCATGCTATCGGATGTGCGTTGTGGTGCAGTGGATATCGTCTCGGAACGAGAAATCTGGGTAGCAGAGTTCGAATACCAGTTAAATACCTTGCATTTACTTACTTGCAAATTCTCTTGGTAAAGGTAATATTCTGTCTCTTCCCTACAGTTATGGGTTAAATAACAGGACAGATTGGGTTCTATGGCCTTGGCTGGCGACCAGTCTACCAGAGAAAAATATCAACCTACTGCGCGACGTTCTTCTGCCCAGTCAGTCATGTCTTTTTCTAGACATGATGGCACAAGCGTGTATCAGGTATGGCACTTAGAGACTGACAGATTCCCATGACATGTGTTTAAGACGAGCTAGATTCAGTGACCCCATTATGAGCCTCATAATGTCATGTACACCAAGATGAATCATCCATATTACTTTCACATAACATTAGTAATACGTATGTTCCTCTTGGACATCTTCTTCCCAAGAACTATAGCTTTGCCTAACAGGTTACCGGCAAGATGGTTTCTAAATCGTTACAATATTGACCCTTTCAGGCCTAGGGTTAGCTTTAATATTTTTATCATAAAAACATTAACTTGTTTCCATGCGTTTTCTTACGCTCATAGAACACCAAAAGTGAGACTAATATGAGTGCCTCTTGAACCTTTTATTAGTGAAAATTTGTATAAAAATGACAGTAACTTATTATAGCAAGAAGAAAAGATTAATGACTAAACTTGTGATGGAATACACCGTAGCATAACAGGAGAATGCTTATACATTGGTTTGCAATCTGTCGCGTTTAAATCATTTCCTTTCAGAAAAGTATCTGCGTAGAGTCGAACATACAGCAGCGGCCTTAATATAAGGAACGGAAATAAGAAACACATAAATATGTGTATTAATTAAAAAGTAATGCATGATTAGCAATGAAATTTTTATTTAATAAAGATTAGGGTATAATGTATAAATATTATACAATGTCACAAAAATTCACATGATAGTATTTTTGAAAATAAAGATTAAATAGAACAAAGGAAATAAGCTACTGGACAAAAGTTAAGGAACGATCTTGTTAATATTTGATTGTGAAGAAAATATCAACAAAATTTAATATTTGGTAAATATCCCCTTATTTCCAATGACTTCTCTACATCGTCGACCACATGATCTAATTGATTTCTTGCAAAAATCGGCATTAATTCCCTCCCATTTGTCTTTCAATAACTCCCATATGTGATCTTGGTTTTTCGTTTTTTTTTCTGAGCCCTTTCTCCAATTATCTTCCAAACAGTTTCTATTGGATTCAGATCGGGGCTCTGGTCTGGCCACTTCATTAGGTTGATTCCTTCTTCCTAAAATAAAACCATAACCTTCTGATCCTTGTGGCAAAGTGTATTGTCCTGCATGAAAATATATTATGGCCACTACTGTATGATAATACTGCCAATTAAAAACATAAGTTTTAAAAACTAAGTTATTTTTCTGTCATGTGTAATATTCTTTGATTCTTTGGGTGATCAAAACCCTATCCAATTCGTAGATCTAACATCCCTGTATTCTTTACCACCCACTCTTTCTATCCGACCGGGTGACCTTTCACACAAATTCATGGGTTATTCACTCACAGTTTCTATTTCCGCTTCTATATAAGTGCTAATTTTTCATGCTCGCTTTCCTTATTATTATTCCTACAAACGTATACGTTTCTTTTTATTTCACATTTAAATCATTTCCTCGATTAATTAGCCCTTGGTATAAGCACCGCGTTCTGTAAAAGCGCTTTGTGTTCATTCTTTAGCTGTAAGTCGATTTCCCAAGAGGTACTGCCATATTGGATGATATATGTGACATATCAATTCAGTTCTCTCTTTCTGTTTCCCAATAAAATGTTTTCACTTATACTATACTTCCTTAAAACTTTGCTAGTCCAACAAGAATTCGAATTTCAGTGTCAAATGTTCAATCATCTCTTGCTACACTGAGCAGTTAGAGTTATATGCTACAGCTGAAAAACAATGAGGATGATGTATATGTCAGGTTAGCCAGATGCAGACGACAATTCTACTCCTGCAGCTTCCTCTCTCGCACTTCCCGCCTGTGGAACTCGCTCCTGTATTCTTGCTTTCCTGACGGCTACAACCTCCAGAAATTTAAATGCAAAGTCAATACTCATCTACTAACCACTGGACTCTAGCTCTCTCCCCACCCCTGTATAACCTTCACTTTCTCTCCACCTATGTATCTGTCATCGCACCTGCTTTCTATTGTTCCTTTCTAACTAGTTTGTACTCCTCAATCTTTTCTAATTAATCTTTTTACATTTATGTAACCCCCTGCACATCAGTGGCGTTTCCGCCTTGCTCAGGGTGAAATGATTAAAAAAATAAATAAATAAATAAATATAAATATAAAAATTTAATTTTATATTTTTATCTTTCGACGGTGAGGCGTCTGTGAAGCAGGTGAGCAGTGGAAGACAGTTTGTACACACGAAGGAAACGTCTGCAGTCGGAAGCGAGTGAAGATCTTTTTTTTAAGCTCAATTTCTATAGACGGTTAATTGTCTTAAAGCTCACACCTGAGCCATATGTACACACTTATTCATCAAGGCATTTTTGATTTTCCGGTTGTCATTTTTTTATTATATCTACGGCTGGATGTATCTGTCATTCACTTCCGCTGAGCCGAATGTATCTGTCAATTACTCGCCCGTTCATCGCCGTTTACAAAAATATATTACAATAAGTAAATCCTCTGTTTAATTTAAATTGACAATCTCGAATCTTAGGTGAAACTATAGCCCGTGCTGACTACTATAGTAACCTTCTTTAATATTAAAGTTAATAATAAATTAGAAACAAGAAAAAGAAGAGAAAAATGTTCGATACTACGCAATATCCAATATTCAGTATGGTTGTAAATACAGAATTATTTTATGACAAATGATAAATATTGTGGATTCCGGGTTAGGAACCGCAGAAAATAATGGACATCAAAACAAATATTTCAGATAGAAAAATAAGTTATATTAAACGTAAAGATACAAATTAGAGTGTAGGCTACTAGTCCAAGAATACGATTAGTAAGGAATATATATATATATACAAGTCTTTGAAGTAAAGCAATGCTGTAATTAGTACGTCCACGTAATACTATTCTGGCTGAGTCGAGCTCAGAGCTACTATGACTATTGACGCGTTATTCTCTGTGTAACTTCGGTATCTCTCGGTAACTTACGGATCAGTCACTGTTCTTTCACCGTTCTCTAACGGATCTGACTAGGGCAGGAGTATATGTCTACTCAAGTCGAGTCTATTATAATAGAAAAAGGGGATATCCCACACCAATAAAAATACAGGAAAAAATACAAGTGTCTTTTAGGACATTTGATAATACCAAAGATAAAGAAGGTGATATATGAAGAAGTCGTGTGAAGAAAACAAGCTACAACAGATAATATTTATAAGAAATAAGAGAAAAGAGCTAACCTAGGCGAAAATAAGATGTAGAGAATTCATATTCTATCAGACAAGTTTTATAAATTGGATGGATGCCACAGATTTAACGAGGGAATCTAAAAAAGATTGTATTGCTGGTAGAGACGAAACAAAGGTTCATTGTCATCGATACAAAAACAAGAAAATTAATTAAAAACATATACATTAAAATACAACTGCATATGTAAATTGAAAATCATTTGTGTTTATAATGAAATATAATGATTTTTTACTGATAATCAAAGTAAGGTAAAATTAATCTTGGTCAACAATGCCCACACACACACACGCACACACACATATATATATATATATATATATAGAGAGAGAGAGCAATAGATACGTACATACATACATACAGAGTGTTAATTTTACTGCATGAAGAATATTATATTCATAGAAAATTGCACTATATCTGAAACTGTTTTATTATTCTGTTGATTTTGTAAAAATTTTATATATATATATGATGTGCGCTTCCTAACCCAGGATTGAAACCCGACCGAATATGGCGTCAGTCTTCGATTCTACCCCTAGGCCACGAGCGTCCAGTAGAAGAGCGTAGGCTTTTTAGCGCGTATAAACACGCCCAATAGCTAGAGTGCATTAAGAAATATAAATATTGATGGCACGACTCAGAGTTTCATGCATTATCCAAGCATTAGATGCATATTACCAACTGACCATTTTTTAATAGATTTGAATTTAAACTCACTTAATGTTCAGGGTAGTAAAATCTATTCAAATTACGTTCTGTTTTTTAATAGAATAAGAGCAACATTTTAACCGAGTGTTCTAATTAAAATTTCAAAAACAATTTACTAAACATAACTAACCCTAAAATTTTTAGATATGACATTCGTCATAAACAATAATCTGAACAAATCATGTATACATCAAATAATATATACATCAAAAGCGAAACGACTCGCCCTGCCCATAGAATCATCAATGGCCTACCTACATAAATCAATCCAATTTCGTGAAGGTGCCAATTTTAGCAAAAAAGAATTATTCGAAGACTTCAATATTAAATACATTAATGGTTTAAAAAAAAGAAATCCCAACTCTCGTTTAGAATACTCTGTTAACAAACAAAGTAGGCAGAAATAAGCAGTAAACAGGTAAACGTAACATTATTTGGTTTAACCCACTCTTCAACTGTAATGTTCAAACATGCATGGGAACATATTTCCTGAATGATATTTACAAAAATTTCTGCAATTGACAACTCTAAAAAAATATATATTAAAGACAGTTATAGTGGTGGTCAGAAAAGAGATAAATGTATTTCAAAACATAACAAGAGGATATCAAATAAATGCTTGGCTTGGCTGAATAATATCAGTTCTCCTTCTTCTATCTGCCCTGTCCTTTCAGGACATAGGTGCTCATAACATTCCACATCCGCCTCTCTCTGGTGACTCTCAGTAGGTTTTCCCCCGTTACACCACGCAACCGCGTTCCGTCAATCCATCTGCTCAGGCCCTGCAAATATCTTATCCGTTACCTTTCTCTGTCTTTTTTTCCTTCTATCTGACCTGTCAGTATCAGATTCTCTAAGCTCTCATTCCTCATTGCATGTCCCACGAACTTCAGTTGTCTCTTCCTGATGCTCAGTATTAATTTGCTTTCCGTTGCCATTCTTTCCAAAACCTAATAATTGCCCACATCATCGGTCCATGATATCCGCAGCATCCTTCTGTAGAACCACATTTCGACTGCTTCATGTTTTTTCTCTATCTTCGATGATATTGTCCAGCATTCACTTCCGTAGTGAAGAACTGACATCACATAGCAATCACTCTCTTCTTTGTTTCTAGTGTAATTTTCCTATGTACTTTACTTAGCTTCATGAACGCGTCTTTCGCCATGTCAATTCGCCTTCGGATCTCTTGTGTCGCACTTTCCATCTCCTGTTAGAACACTTCTCAGGTATTTAAATTTTTGTACTTGCTTGATTCTAGTATCCCCCACCTGTATTTGGCATTTTGGGTTCTTTTTGCTGTTGACCATACATTCAGTTTTCTTTTAGTTTTTTTTGTCACTCTCCTCAGCTACCTTCTGTAGGAGGTTTTGTAGTTTTCTTTCCGTGTCTGCAATCAGCACTGTATCATCTGCATACCTTATGTTGGTCAAATTGTGGCCTCTGATAACAAATCCTTGCGTAGCATCTAGGGCCCTCAAAATACTCTCGCTGTACAAGTTGAACAGATCCGGTGAAAAGGCACATCCTTGTCTTACGCTCCTTTCTATCTTTGTAAATCTGCTGAAATCATTATCTGTCCGTATGCAGGTAGTTTGCTGCCAGTATAGATTCTTTCAGTTACCCTACCAGTAACAATAATGACACGTCTAAAAATCATTTCAACTGCCGACAAAAAATGACCTTATTATTGAATGGCCACTGCATTTCCGAAAGTATTGTTTCCAGAGCTCGCATTTCTTCGGATGATGACGATGATGCCAAAATTTACTTTGAATCAACGACTATGATATTGAAATTTTGCTGTCACAACCACATGTGGTCTTTAAACAAAATTACTGATTTATCTGAATATTATTGGAAATTAAAAACAGTAAGAACCCAGTTATTACCTAGAATGTTGTCGCTAAAACCATAATTTAAAATATTAAAAAGCGATAGATGTAATTCATGCCTTTTAGAAAAATATAAGATCATAAAACATATAAAAATCTCAAATCTACTTAACAAAATTAAATTAATGACCACATGCTGCGATAGAAAAGATATTATTACTTAAATACTTACAGCCTAATTGATACAGATTCCTTTACACATTGGCCTTTTTTCTTTCTCACTTTCTTAATTCACCCTTTCTTCTTTCATTCTTTCTTTCTTCTTTTTTCTCTGCAAATACTAGTATTACTATTTACTAATTACTCTTATTTGACTTCATTTCCTTGAAGTTTAATACATTTTTTTCATTTAAAATTTTAAATTTTTAATTATAATCTTTTCTGTCTGGTTCTTCTTTGATTATTTAAATTTTAGTATTAATATATAAAAAAATAGTAACCTAAATTTATAGGATTTAACTCCCGTTAATATCGAATGTACTTAAGTTGAAAAATATGAAATGCTTAAAAATTGAAATATGCACCTGATGATTTCATAACGCATGAAACTCTCAGTCGTGCCATTTTCGTAAAACTATATATATATATATATATACATATATATATTGTTAGGATTAATCCCGGAAGAGCCTCCATTTATGTTATGGGTCAGTTGTAACATAAGAAAAAAAAACGATTAAGCAAAACTCAGAGAAAAAATACCCACAAATATTAAATTCACAAAACATGAGACACAAATATTTACAAATATACAGTTTTGCATTCAAATAGAAACAGAGTTTACTACTGTTCGGCGAAGTGTAACGAGGAGACAAAGAAAAGGTAAAGCAAAGTGTTACGAAGAGGGGAAGTTGTCAGTTATCTTACTCGTTAAGTTAGCGGGACAGATAAGTGCAAACGTTTTGGAAATCCTTAAATGCTTATATAAAAACTAATTATTGGCTTGGTCAATGAAAAAGGGAAAAAATGCGTATTTACCTAGATAGTTCCATGAGGTTCTCTTTCAGGTTTTAGTCGTCGTAATTTTGTCTGCGAAATTCCTTCGGCTGGATCTCGATCCTAGAATTTTTACCGGAGCTGATATGACATCGAAATCCTTTCAAGTTTCTGTTTGTCGTCGACTAGAGAGATTCTTTCGGCTGGAATATAATTCCTGAATCGAAACCGGTGCTGATGAGGTCAGCACATCCTTTTATCCACTGTTTCAAGTTTTAGTTTCAGTCTTTCGACTTACGGATTCTTACGGCTGGATATACATCCTGAAGCTACCGGAGCTGACGAGGTCAACCCATCCTCCTATCAACTGATTGCTCCGTGCCCAAAACCTATTTTTATAGGGGCTAACACCTAATTTGCATACTTCTAGAAGCTTTCAAACTATCTGGAGCATTGTAAAAACTTCCAAACGTTCTATTTTTAATTTCTTTTTTTTACGACTACCTTCTGAATTAAAACTTTTTATAACAACAAGTAGGACACATTAGAATTCTTTACTACAACGTTTTAAACATTATTATTATTATTTTGTATAAAAATGCATCCTCGTAACAATATATAAGTCATCCGCCTACAAGCCTGTTTCGCAGCTCATCAGTGTGGCTAGAGACATCTACTTGCTTCTGGCCGGGATCGAAACTCGACCGATTTGATGTCAGTCAGGGTCGCTACAAACTAAGCCATCAACGCATGTAATTAGATAAGGGAAATTTTAACGTGTTGTAATGCCAAATACAGAT